>ML219468.1:0-54940 GCA_004785975.1 Popillia japonica
ACTATCAAAAAGGGTATTAAGCATATTGCTATAATCTACGGCATATTTCTAGTTTTATTCGTAACATAATCTCAATACTTTTTCCGGTAATTAATTTAGGATTTTATTTAGCACAGCACGCAATAAATAACGAAAGCTTGAGCGCAGTAACCACCGGTTTCAGTAAATATCGAAACCATCGTAAATCATACACAATACTTTCTCTCAGAGCTAGCCATCCGTTTCACACCACTACACACCCGGCCAACTGTGCCGAATCCTCTCCGGTTAACTGAGATAGTAGTGACGGTCGCTCTTTAGCTGGCCAATAAACAACTTTGCAAGCCGGAATATCGAATTCCGGCCCATTTTTCACGTCGATTCCTAACGACTACCCGGCGGAAAAATATGCTCGTCTTTTTTTGGTGGATAGTCGTTTCATGCGTCCGGATTACGAACGGTTGGCATTTTGTTTCGACAACTTGATACGCTGTGGAAGTACATCGAACGTAATACTAATTGTATGTATGCAGGTGCAGAAAATTAAAGCTTATCTCATTGCACTGATGTTGATCGGATATATTCTAGTCGAAGTCTAGTCTAGATAAATTTGAATTCATCAAAACTAAATAGTAAAACTTTTATAGTTAGTAGAGTAAAATAAAATTTGGGGTAGGAAACTACAATCGCTTCAAAAAAGCCGTCCTCGCCGTGACCAAGAAGCACATTCCCAGAGGTTTCAGAAATAGCGACCCAGAGATTGGTGACAAAGGGACAAAGGTGGACAGAAACCGATGACGAGGTGAATTTATCCAATCCAGCAGAAAAGCATGGAGCCTGCTTCCTAACCTTGAAGCTTCAACAACTAACAAAAGAAAAATAATCGCTTGTTATATCAAATTAGATAGCTAATAAGGTCGTAGAAACATAAGCCACACACAATAAATATCAAGAAGGAACTAGAAGCACTAAGACGAGCTTCCACGAAGAGTTTCCCCAAAGGAATCGAATTTCTCCAATCCTTTTTCAAATGATGAGATTGTCACTGCAATCAAGGATATGAAACTGGGCAAGGCTTCGGGTTTAGACGGTATCCATTCGGAATTTTGTAATCATGCCGGACAAATACCATAGAATGGCCCACACAGTTTCCTTTTCCGACTTCGTGTCAACTGGACACCTGCCTAGAGAATTCTAAACATAAAAAATAATAGCCCTGCTTAAACCAAGAAAACCTGGCGATCAAACACAAAGCTACAGATCAGTTGCCCTTCTTAGTTGCACGTATAAGCCTCCTATTGAACAGAATCAACAGACTTCCAAGAAAAATGAAAAACTGTCGCTGTGTTCTTAGATTTGACATCGGCCTACGATACGGTCTGGAGGTAGGGGTTCATCTATAAATTATTGAGAACCATACTGCGCCACAAACCAGCCTGGCTATCACAGAACATGCTGAGCAATAGATGTTTCAAGGTGATTCTTGGCGAGAAAATTAGCGACACCAAGATTATTAAAAACAGCCCGCTCCAAGGGTCAGTGTTGTCTCCCCTTTTGTTCAACCTACACATATCATCCCTTCCGACCACACAGGGGGAAAATTATTGCTACGGGGCCGATACAATGTTGGCTACTATACATAGATCTCTGAATGTAGCAGAAACTATCCTAAGTAACGACCTAGTTATACTGAATATATACTTTAAGAAATGGAGACTAATACCAAATTCGTCTAAAACTGAGACATTGACAATTTAGCTTTATGATGAAATGGCCACCGCACGAGTGGAAGTACAACTAGGAAATATCACTCTGAATCACATTAAACACCCTAAGTATTTAGGTGTAACTATGGACAGCACATTCACATACCTGAAACACCTACATATGTCGTGAACAGCATTTCACAAACTTCAAAGAGGCAACTTAGAGAGTAAGCTGTCAACTTAACAGAGAGGCAAAAAACAATGTACGATGTAGTGCTGTCAACTGTTCATACATATCAGAAGCAATTAACTAGGTAAGTCTTGATATGTTTAATTACTCGTTTAAGCATTGTTGAGAGGACAGTGGTGGCCAGAAGGGGAGGTAGAAACCCACTTAAAGGCCGATGCCCTGTGAGAGCATATAAAGAGATGAGGCTCTGTGAGAGTATATAAAGTGCGATGCCTTGTGAGAGACTATAAAAAGGTGGTCCTCTTGCGAGAGATCGTAAGAGGGCGATGCCCTGTGAGAATTAGTGTAGTGTTCTATTAGAGAAAGACCAGTGCATACAGGTTAGGAGTTTCAGCTAGTAGTAGTAATAGTTCAATCGAATGACATGATGTGAGGTGACCATGATATGTACAGGATGTACGATAATGCATATATCTGTATAACAATCCATCATACATTTAGAGTTGTTGACAACAACCCGAGAACACCGTTGCAAAGATAGCAACTTGAAATAATATAGTCCAGAAATTGTACGGAACCACTTGGGGCGCAACTGCAGTAATACAACGTATCTCAGTCCTTGCGCTCGTATTCTCACTCGCCGAATATTGTGCTCCAGTGATACTGGAGGTGTCAATAGCTGCCAAATTGGATTCGTTGATAGGCAACTGAATAATACAATGAGGCTAATCTCTGGAACCATTAACTCTACTCTAATGCACTGGCTGCCGGTACTGTGTCATGTGCCACCCCACCCAAATCAGGAATATAGGAAATAACCACTAAGGCAGTACTTTCAGTTCATCAGGGTGTCCTACTACTGAAACACATGCAGATAAAATCCAGGAAACCATCACTATGCCAGGCTGAATCACTGTTAGATAACGGATATAACTCTAGAAACCAGTGGTTGCACTACTGGCACAAACGAAATGCTGGAAAACTGGTTCGAAGCCTACAACTGCAATATCCCGGGAACTGATTTGAAACGAAGACACTGGTCGGCATTTAACAGGGTGGATGGTACATGGAAGGTGTATACATATATGGAGGAAAACAGCTTAAGCGGAATGTGCCTGCAGAGCACCAACACAGACTATCCAGCATATCCACGATGAATGCCCTTCGCACCTGTACACTGGAAGCTGGCTCGACTTTATGGAGGTATCTGCATCGGCTTGCAATGGATAGCAAAGCTTGCATTCCAAATATGACCCAATATGACTGTATTGTTGTATAATTTAATTATTTTTACTCAATGGGTTTTTCACTCAAATGTGTCTAAAACTGCAGATTATGACAGCTTTACAATGCTGCATTCTCACTGAACCCAAACCAGCATCGTGAATTAGAAAGTCATAACCTAAGACAGATACATATGTATGTATGCCAAGAAAACTATGTTCAATAATGTTTTGTTAATCTGGTATAATTTCCTAATTATGCTGGCGATCACTCTGTGCAAATAATGATGTATTAGTGATATTTTTTTTTTGCCAAACAAGCTGCTTTATCTCCGTCGAATGTATCATATTCATCATCGGCTACAAACATTTATTGACACGACAACCACAGTTAGCATCTGTTTAAGCCCGACACGTCAATTAATCATTACATTGGTCATTTTTGTGGAAATTGTAACTATTATGTACGCGCGGCTTCTGCTGAAATTATGCGAAAACTTTATAAATCGGTGATTTACGGTCAGCGTGCAGAACCCATTCGTATCGAAACCGGTGTTGCGGTTATTAAAATATAATAAATTATTCGGAATGTAGTTGGCGCATCGCGAACTCATAAAATGAATTATTACGTTATTTTGCGATCGGATCGGATGTAAAGTACAGCGGTTATACGTAAGCAGATCCATTTACGTTCGAATATCGGTTTTGATATTGTAATATTGTAGCATTGATAATTTGATTAACTGATTTATTCTCATCTGATTGATTTATTCGTATTAATGTAGGTAATGCAGCTAATGTAGATTTGGTAATAATAATAGTGTTGTTGAGAGTATATCTATGATTAAACTATAACGTACGTTGTTTGTTTGTCTCTGTCAACAATGCTAATAGGTATTGTTTTAAGGGGGGCTCATTACCACGCTACAGTTCAAAGACGTAATAAAAGCGAAATTTGACGTTTGTTTTGCTCTCAATAAGTATCGACGTTTAAGATTCGATTTATTCCCGATTGTGTATTTGAAGAAAATCTAGGAAATGTGTAAAAGAAATTGGTAGTAAATTAATATGTACAAGGGCGACCTGAAATATTTCCGAAATCGTCAAGAAAAACACGGTATTAGTGTGGTTTTTATTTTTCGGTGTAGTCCCCTGGAAGTTCATACACTTTTTCAAACGGTGCTGTAGCCTCTTCAAGGCGTAAGAAAAGTAGGATGTTAGGTCTGCAAAATATCCATCTGTAACGGCGATGACCTTGTGACAAATCTCTTTTCTGGCAGCGATTTTTTCAGATTTTGGAATAGGACAAAGTCGGTGGGGGCTAGGTCCGCTCAATGTGGCGTATGAGAGACTAATTTGTAGCGCAATTCATTCAACTAATCAAACAATTTATTGAGTATAGAGGATACAAATCAAATGTATTTTATCTAACATCTGGCGTCCCTCAATGGTCGAACTTAGGACCTTTACTGTTTTTGATTTTTATAAACGATGTTGTCGACTGTTTACATTGAGAGACCTTATTATTTGCTGATAACATGAAATTATTTTATAGAATTGATTCTTATTATGATTGCATGATGATGCAGGACGATTTGTGCTCTTTAAATTCATGGTGCCTCACTAATCGTTTGATACTCAACATTGCAAAGCGTAAAGTAATGACCTATACAAGAAAACATACTGCAATTGCGTATGATTATTCGATATGTAACACTGTACTGTATCGTGTTAATAGTGTCAAGGACTTGGGAATCACCTTTGACAGAAAACTCAACTTCATAGAACAAGTGAATGGTATGATCGCAAATGCTTACCGTAGTTATGGATTTATTTACCGAAATTGTAAAGATTTTACAAATGTAAAATGTCTTTTATTACTTTATTTCTCCTTTGTTATATCTAAATTAGAATACGGGGCAATTGTATGGTACCCTATATACAATATTCATTCTTCCAACATAGAAAGAGTACAACGAAAGCTTTTAAAATATATTATGTTTGTATCAGACGGTGTTTATCCTGAGAGAGGTTATTGTTAAAATGTCATGCTGGAAAGATTTAATTTGATGTCGCTTGAAAGTAGAAGATTTGTTCATAGTATAAAATTTTTATATAATGTACTGCAAGACAAAATAGATTGTCTATGGATTGATAATAGAATTAATTTTAATATTCCTAGAATAACGTCCCGCTATGAGATTTTATATTGATAAAGCAAGATCCAATATGATGTACAGATCGCCAATCTCTATTATGTGTAATAATTTTAATTTGATGTGCGCTTCTTGTGATATTAATTTTTCATCATTTTCTGATATCCTTGGTATTATTAGAAATATGTAATGTATCCTTTTCTCTTTCTCTTGCTATACTTTACCAATTACCTATTTAACTTACAAATATTTTGTATTTTGTATTCGCTTTCAATATTTTAATTTCCTGTATTTGGGTTATGCCTGTTGGAAATAAATATATTATTATTATTATTTTCTTCAAAATAGTGGAATCTGTATTGTGTTATAGGCAACATCTTCAATTTGAAATTAAATTTGATATTTTATTTAACACACAACATGAATATTTAGCAGGCAGATCTAGTGAATCGGATTCAATCGACTGTCTGCAACATATCTAGAGACAACTTGTTACACTTGGTTGTGTTAGTGAGACTTTTCTGATCAAGTTAAAATCTTGCACAGTTTGCATTTTCACATCTTTTGTAATAAATTCTATGCGGTAGATGTAAGAAGTCCAATTTTATGGGCAGAAGCGATTAAATTTTACATTTTTCTGTCAATGCAGTGGTTAGTATGCTAACGTATATGCCTACTAAAGAGGAAGAAGCTTGTGATACTATCATAAATCGATTTTACAATGTTAGTAAATTGTTGTTTTTTCCCACAACATTTCTTATTTGGCGAGAAGCTCATGGTCGTCATGGCGGCGCCTCCACCAAAAATGTCACGGAGACTATGGCATTGAGAGTCTGCTCGCAGATAGCATTCTCTAGGCAAATACGAAACTAGACTACTTACGGAAATATTATGACCTAATAAGGCAGATAGAATCTTATTAGAATCCGGCGAACAAATAATTCACCAACACAGGACTTGATCAGCACTTTGACCACTTTTTCTGTACATATCTGCAGAATATTCATTTCAAAAAGTGGCGACCAAGAAATGTATAGGAAGACGCAACAAATTTTTGATATAGTAAAACTGATGTGTGACAATTCCAATCCCATGGTGTAATTCGTATCACACTTTGGCAGACAAGATGGTCCTAGCCATTCTAGCCAATTGCTTAAGGTATCTTGGTTACGATTGCTGTAACTTTCAAATACTTGCAGTTAAAGCTTTGCGGTGTATAAAATAGAATATTGCCGTAATCAAAAGACATACTCTTAAACAACTAATTCCTATAAATCGCATAATATCAATATCTGTTGCGCTGCCATAATCAAAATTAATTCAAATATCTCGATAACACGCTTCTGTGATGTGGTTTCGACATTCGGTACCATAGGTGTTGTGGACTAAACGAGGAATAATTTAATAATGCAAAATGACCTGAACTTTCTAATGAAATCAGAATCCGTCCTTCCACAGTTCAGTAGCATTGTCTAGAGTGAAACAAGTGGGATAAAGAGAGAAATATATCGATAAAGAGGGGCTGATATTCTAGAACGAGTTAAGTGTTTGAAAGGCATTCGCAGAAATATCCATTTCACCAATATCTCAACAAGTTGTGGCCCTGCGCCAACTATAATTACACAAGTTCTCGGGCTAATATTATTATGAACAGGCGTGAACAGACCGTCCGTTTCGGCAATCTTAAGACCTTTCCATCGCGTAGCAAACGCGTAGTATTGTTTCCTGCTAATTTGAGTACGAGCGAAGTAAAATTTCGGATAGCTTTCGCTGTAGTTGCATAGGACGGTAAAAGACGAACCGTCGATAATATAAGCGAGTTCCGCAAATTGATTCTTCCGATCGCAGTTTAGAATCGTGGTGGCGTACAGAGACTGAAGCAACGGTAATCGGATTTCGGTGTGGTAAAGAGGCTTTAGGGCACGTCCAGCTCCCAGTGGATGGCGTTCTGTAGTTTCGATAATCGCTGCGCCATGTAGCATTCGACGTGCGTCATCCTCTACTTGTTTTCGCGTAATCTGGTGTAGATTGCGGGATTGCATTTAATAGCGTTAAACATTTTCTGTTCTCACACGTTCTAAACTTTCTTCGACAGTACATTAACCTTCTATCTACATAGAGTGGCCACTCGCTTTAATAATGGCGATGGATTATATAAAATTAGGTATAATTTTATCGTCAAATTAAAGCATAAGGATAATACGTATCTTCGATTCTCTTAGATATTTTTGTTGTTATTTGGTGATAAAGGAGATTTAAACTTATGGATAATTTTTAGAAATACTTGCTGTTGATGTTTATGACCAAGAATTTAATATAGAAAATGACGTTGTAATCTTTATGTCTAACATCTATAAGGATGCTCTATTTTGTGGTCAGTTACGTGATGATTATTCGACATTCTCAAAGCAGTTAGTCTCAAAGCTATGAGTGGCTAGAGCTTTTAGAGTGGCTTGGTTCTCGGTACATACCCACGGTACTAACCTTTTGTCCTCATACCTAAGCGAAAGATGTCAAATGGTAGAATTTCAGCAGAATCTGTCATCCATAGAGCCAATATGTGAAGGAGTGTGCCACAAGGCTCCATTTTAGGACCATCGTTATTTATGATATATTTAAATGATTTACCTTATAACATCGCAGCAACACAAGTCTTACTCTATGCTGATGATACCTCCTTCCCGGTGACTGGAAATACCAAAGAAACCGTGAAACTTAATACCGACAAAACAATAAAAAAAATTTGGTTTGAAAAAAATTGTTTGAAATTAAATGAAGAAAAAACTCAACATCTCATCTTCTGCACCGCCAAAAATGAGCAAACACAGTTAAGTAGTATCAAGTACCTAGGTATGAGTATCGATAATAAGCTTTCTTGGAAACATCATGCGGAAGATCTAGCAAAACGACTAACTCAGCCATTTACACAATAAGACGAGTAAAGGTAATTGCAACTCACAAAGCTGCAAAAATAACGTATTCCGCAAATTTTCAGAGTAGATTTATATATGGAATCTTGTTCTGGGCTACGTCACCTTCGGCAGCAAGAATCTTTACTCTCCAAAAAAGTGCCATACCTCTGTCAACTGAAACAGCAAGAGAGTTGCAGGGTATTCTTCATAAAAGAACAAATACTCACCCTGCCGTGTATATACTTATATACTTACCTGCTTTATGTATGTCCTTAATAACCTATAAACGTTTAAAACCTCCGATGAAATACACCAATACGACACCCGTAATAGAGACAACATCCAGACTCCATGTCACAGGCTACAAATGTCGCAAAGATATATCGATTACTGGGATCCAAAGATTTATAACAAATTCAGTTTCCTTATTGCCACAACTCATTAAACAATCATTAATTTATTTAGCTGTTTTTTAAATGTCTTTATTTGTCAATTTAAGTAATTGTTTGTTTAACTCGTCTATTACATGTTTTGTATTGTAAATAATGTTATAATTAATCTAAATGAATTTTAGCACACACAGATAAGTTGTACTATCATATATACCTATATGTTTTACCTGTATTAATATTTTACTTCAGTTCCGTATCTAGGTTCTCCCGGACCCAAAAATCTACGGCGTATATATCCGCTAGAAAATAGTTGGGGATGCTTCCTGGGCTCTAGAGAGATTTTTCTTCCTTCCATGGACACCAACACCTTTTTGCTAGTTTTGGATCCATCTGTGTACCAGACACGACATCCTTTTTCAAGGTTAAGTCCACCAAACCTTCCTTCCTCGCGAGTCATAAATAGCACGCTGAATGCTGCTTTTTGACAGTCATGCTGTGCGTGTGTTTTGTTTAAGGCTTGACCTCTTCACGGAGGTCTCCAAAGTATGTGCTTCCATCACAATGGCATGCCAAGTTGTACAGGAAGAGAAGTAACGACTTGGTGAAATAATGATTTCCAAAATAAATCGATATGTATAAGAAAATCGAATAGCATGAACACTACATTCCCTCTAGCTGTTTGTTTAGATTCTTGGTTTGTAATGATACATTTTATCTAATGTGTTGAAAGGTAATTGTTAGTTCATGAATGTTCATGGATTTGCATTGACATATTTCGAACAATTAATCATAAGATTCTGTCAAGTATTATAAATTTTTGTTATTCACGTCCATGATGATTGAATGATTAGAATCAACAGATTTATCATTCGTCTACTTTCTCACTAACTGTAAAATTTAATCAAATTTCATTGAGTTTTGTAGTGCTAAGACAATTAAAAAAATGATCAACCAACGTTGGGGACTATTAGTGCCTACACATACCAGTCTGGTCTATTGTATGAAAGTATGTATGTATGTACGTATATGCAATTTAAGCCAATTGAAATATAATAACAACGTTACTCTTCAGTGACACTCAACTCAATTCTACTCTTCAGTTATCCTTGCTGTGGTCTGCAAAAGAATCTAAAGAAGCAATTAAGGACAAGCATGTAAGGACAACAGAACTGCCTGTCACCTGTAGAACACCCCAGGATAAAAGCAGGCATCTTATCAGGCATGTTATCTTTCAGCAAGGGACACTTTGGACTAGTCTCGGTCTATTTTGTATGAAAACGTTGCTGCCAGTCGTACTCAATATCAACACTTCAGTAGGCAGTTTCTAACACCTACTGATATCCAGGCTGATTAGTTTTAAGGTTCACTAAAAGTCTGCAACTAGTCTAACACCCACAAGTATAACGTTGCAATAGAACAGTGCTACGGCCCTCAAATCTAATATGATCCAATCTAATCTAGTGGTAAGAATAACACAAAATCCTCGTTTATTTATTGATTTACTCCGCTCTATAGATCAATCAATCAAGGTTAATATATTCAGCTGTTTTGTGTGAAGAGTTTGTTTTTATAGTAAAATTCTCTACTTGTTCCCATTTTATTATATTTATTATTAATAAGTAATTGTTTATATTTGTTTTTCTCTAAAAATGGTAACTAAAGACCAAAGACAGCACTCAGCAGTATAGGTTAAATAAAAGCTTCGGAAACTTTCGAGCTTTCACAAAGATTATCTTGAGAAAGAGATTTTTCGGTACTATTTATTTCTCACCAGTTATCAAACAGAATGAGCTAATATAAAACTTTTAAAAGTAATTTAACAAACCACTCGATCGCAAATAATTTTAAGGAAAAATATTCTAATAAACAGGACTCAAACACTAATTTTATTCTGCGAGTTTGCGGGTAAATTTTGACAGTTACAAATTAAATTATTAAAACAAAATTGAAAGAAGATTTTAGGGATTCGCGAGATTATCGCTACCCTACCGAAAATCCTCGTGACATTCATCACCGCTAATTAATTTTTGAAGAATTAAAAGAAGGCAAGCTGTTGACATACAGATCGCATTTTTTTCTCTTTAGGTGTCTTCCAATTTATCTAAAGTGTAATTTGTTCATTTTAAACTTGAATATCTGTCGCTACTATGTATTATGTAACAAACAAAACGCATCATCCAGTAATAGTATATATTTTCAAACCAAATTTGGTTCATATGTGTATCACGTTAAGAGTAACAAATTAGTAAAAAAACTAGCAAACAAGCAATAAAGTTTTTGTCTTTTCTTGTCGATCTCTATCTTCTTTCTTTATTTTGGATCACTTTCGTGTGGATATTCGAGTTAAATTGTTTATTGAGTTGTAAATTAGTTGTCAGTTGGAAAGTTAAAATGAATAGAATTCGAAGGCGACCGAATTATCGCCAATTAAGTGATTCTGAAAGGGGTCGTATCATCGGACTGCATGAAGGACGTATTGCATTGCTAGACGGATGCAACGAAATATTGGTTTCAAGAAGGTAGACAACTTCGTAGGAGAGGCTCTGGACGATCTACATCGACCACTAACCGTTAAGATCAGAGACTAAGACTGATGGTCTTAAGAGATCGTCATGGCACCACAAAATCGAGGGGAAACATTTTTCTGAGAGAAGTTGACAATAGAACGATAATGCGTTCCGTATATCGTCGCATTTGCTCGTTTATGTTGATATCCTATTGACCAAGATTAATACTGCCTCTAAGTAATCAGCATCGTGCCTTTAAATTATAATGGTGCAATGAACGAACAGATTGAATAAAAGAGTGGGACAATATTGTCTTTTCCGACGAATCTCGCTTTTGAGACTGGGCCAATGATGGCCGCAGTCGCTTCCGACGTCGAAGAAGCGAAAGGCAGACTTTGAACTTTGCCGTAGAACGCGAGTCAGCACTTACAAAAGGATTGATGGTCTTGGGGTTAAATTCGCATAGGAAGTAGGACTCCTTTAGTATTACTTCGCGATCATTTAAATGCTCGAATGTACATATATCGAACAAGTTCTGGAACCTGTCGCTTTCCCAAACGGTCAACAGGTAAGTAGTGCAACGCTCCACCAAGGTAATGCCCGCCCTCATCTTGTAATATGTACGTTGCGATTCCTGCAACAAGCCAACATCGCCATTCTTTATTGGCCTGCACGATCGCCAGACCTCTCACCCATAGAACATGTCCGAAGGATTGGTGCGCTTCCTAATTCCCAAATGAACTTGCAGCAGCTGTATGATGCCACACAAGTTGTTTGGAATGAAATTCTACAGGAGTCCATAGATGACCTTATTAGAAGCATGCCCAGGAGAGTAGCAGAATGTATTCCTTTACGTGGAGCCGCAACTCATTACCGAATTATCTTAATACAAGATAGGAATTTTGCGATGAAATGTTAATCATTTGTTACTTTCAACGTGATACACGTATGCAGCAAATATGCTTTGAAAATATATACTATTACTGGGCGTTTTTTTATCACATGGTATAGTGATTGATATAGGCTACTATTTGTGGCCTTGTATAGTTTATGATTTCTTTGATCACGCTTAATCGAGTTTCTGTTATAAAAGTGTATTTCAAAACTAGGAGATGAGGCAAAAATTTTTAACAGCGGGTCTACTACATATATCACGAAGCAACTGTTCATGGAATAAAAATGTAGACGATAAAGTTTTAATTTTTACAATTTATAGTTCAATATTCAACACTTGCCGCTTGCATTTCCATATACACGGCTGTCTTGTATCTGCATTAAACAAATTGCCTTAATAATTCGCGCGTCCGCTGAAGTTATCGATTAATTAAGGCTGCGTTTTTTCATTCCAGCCACAATCTCCTGCAGAATAACGGAAGTTCGAGCAGTTTTGTATCTATAAATAAGCAGCAAATATCACGTAAACCGCAATATATCTTTCTATAAACTCCTAGTGGAAGTTAAGCTGTTGTTTGCATGTGACCTAGACATATTTTGTACTTTATGCAGCAGTGTTTCGGATGTTCAATGAAGGGAAAGAGTTAACAAGGAGCTGCTAATATTTCTGAAATTGGGAACAAATCTGATCTGATAATTTCCAGTGTATACAATAACATGACAAATCCAATGCCAGTTTATTTGTTGATTTAGATACGAGCGTTGGTAATACTATAACGAAGATTTTGCTAAAATAAAACCTTCATTACAACATTTTCTAAAAAATGTACTGAACCTTATGACGAAACACAAAACAAGGTACTTTACTCACAATCTGGTCAATATTGTTCTACGTTTAAGTTACACAAATATCAGGCAAAGGTTGCAGTGGATTTGCCAACTACCCACGTGACTTTTTATTTAAGAATATTTTAAAGTAAATCAGCTAAAAGCAAGTCAACCAAAGTCCTTCTAATGTCAATATCGAACAACATTTATTAGTCATAGCACATATAATATCAGAATGAACTTTTACCGTGGACCTTACAACCTATAGAATAACACAAGAATTCTATATATTTTTTTTACTATTTTTTATATAATTTTTTTAAAAATAAAAGTAAACTTAGGATTGAAACTGCTTTGCTTTTTGTATTGCTTGTTTTATTGTGCTTCCTTTTTAATTATTTTATGCTAATTCTTAACAGGTTGTCTTTTTCTAAGGCTAAAATGTAGTTTATAAGAAAAACTACCTATATGACAATGGATGGATAAAAATTCTATCTGACATTCAGACTGCCGTCGGGGTAGGCTTTAAAATTCTATTCCGAAATGGTACTAAGGTGACACAAGAAGTTCGAATAATTGACGGCACATCATATCATTATTTTGGATGGAAGCCAACCTATTCTCATATCACAGACAAATAAATAGGTGACGGGTTAGTAGGAGATGTAAACGAAGAACTATTCATTTACCAAGAATGGATTCTAGGAGTTACTAGATGTTTCATATTTATTTCCTGAATCGTTGTCGGTGATTTCGGCACTAGCATTTTCGGAAGGATAGAGTATTATCTCATTAGGTATGTCCGACTCATTATCCAAAGCTTCAATCTCCTCCATTATTTCATGAAGTTGAAGTTTATTGTACAATAGTAGGACTACAAGACATGATTAAAAATTCTTTTCAATGTTTTTACATAAAATTTCTACTACCCTAAAAGTACATACTTTCTATTGACAAACATACACTTGCCGTTTTTCCATTACTTAAAACATTATTTATCTCCTTTATAGTTACTAAACTTTGCCCTATATGTTCCTTTTGACAGTAAAGAACAAAAAGAATCATATCGGACTAGGCTAGGTAAGTGGGTGCAGTAAATACTCGGTGTCATTGCTATTATTGTTGAAGAATTACTTTAAATTGTTGTGAGAACTGACACGTTGTCATGGTGACAGAACCAACTCCCTCTGTCAAAAATTAAACCCAGTTTTGGAACGAATCTCTCTCTTTTCAACACTACCATTTGCACTTATTAATCGAAGATGTCTTGGAAGATTATTAAACAAATAACAAACAGTACTGTTCAGTATATTACAGAATTTCGGATCTTGAAAAACAAAAAGCCAGTGGATAATCCTCCTGAATTGGCTAAACTATTCAATAATTTTTCAATTCAGTGAATGTTGTAAATTCTCTATTAGTGATCACATTGCTAAAGTCAATAACAGTCATAATATGTATCTGGAACCCACTAACGAAAATAAGGTGCTATTTTTGAAGTTGCGTCAAAAAGGTCTGCAGGTTTGGATGAGTTCCCTTACAATATCTTGAAATATGTAACGGATGCAATTAAATCGCCTCTTACACGTTGCATTAACCACTGTTTTGCCTCTGGTGTTTTTACAGATATACTCAAAGTTTCCAAAATTATACCAATTCCAAAAAAAGTAATTTCGAATTATCGACCAATTTCACTCTTACTTGCATTTAGTAGAGTTTTTGAAAAAATTTTAAACAACCGATTATTAAGTTTTTTAACTACCTTCAACCAACAATTTGGGTTGAGCCAGGGAATGTCAACAAAAAATGCAATATTCAATGCCTTGTTTCAGGTTTATAAGAGTTTAGACGTGGGAAATTCTGTTGTATATATTTTGTCTATATATTTTGACCCATCTGAAGCTTTTGATCGAGTTAATCACCAGTTCCTTTTGGCTAAAATGGAGTCCTATAGAATTGGTGGTGTAGTCTTAGATTTATTTAGATCATACTTGTCTAACCATTGTCAAACAACATGTGTTACTGGTAATGAGGGTTGTATTAGAAAAACATTTGTACCTGATAGTGTTACCTGATATCGAAGGCGTCCACGGCCCGAGTCTCTAGAATGAGGGTTTCCGGGTGTTGACCGTCCTTGTCACCCTTGTCAGAAGGTTTTCGCCTCTAGCGTGGTTGACACGTCGAGTTACCGTGATCTTCTGACGCCCCTCACCTACCAGAAGGTTTTCGCCTCTAGCGTGGTTTACACGTCGAGTTACCGTGACTTTCTGGTACCCACCCAGTTAACCTCTTTGCTCCTGAAGAAGTCGCTTACATTAGTGGCGAAACGTCGAGTTTTATTGTATATCTTGTGCATTTTATTTTTATTTTGTACTGTATATATTTTACTACCATGACACGGTCAACACCCGGAAACCCTCATTTTTGATAGTGTTACCGTTCAGTGTGGGGTTCCTCAAGGCTCAATTTTGGGACCCACTTTATTCTTACTATATGTTAATGGCTTGGCAGATGTTATCACTGATTGTACGTATTCACAATATGCGAATTATATATCTTGCATTGTGTCCGGCCCTTCGACTGGCGAAGTGAGTAATTCACCTTCTCAAGTAATTAGTAACTTCGATAATTGGTATCATGGTAGTGGACTCCTCTTAAATGTGGATAAGACAAACCTTCTGCACTTCTCATCTTTCACTAAAGATGAAAGTATCTATGTGAGGGAGGGTACTAAATCTGTTCCTGAAGCAACCACCATTAATTTCTTGGGGCTCGATCTGGACGATCGACTGAATTGGGGTAATCATGCCACTAAATTAATAGGTAAATTGTCGACTGCTTATTATGGTTTGCGAAATTTGGGTAAGGTAGTTAGCTTTGAGGCCTTGAAACGATTTTACTATGCTTAGGCGGAATCCCGTTTACGGTATGGTGTTATTTTTTTGGGGACAATCATCTCATTTTTCTTCTATATTCATTGCCCAAAAACGCCTGATTAGATGTATGTGCGGCGCTACGTTCACAACTTCTTGTAGACCATTATTTAGAGATGTTGGTTTCATGACTCTACCGCCATTGTATATATGCGAGTTAGTAGTAACATGATCAAGGCAATTAACGCACTCTCTCTTCATATAAGAAACATTGCGACAATATCTGTGTTTAAAATGACGTTGAAGCAATTTCTAATAAGCAATGCATACTACTCGTTTGCAGAATATATCAGTGGGAGCCATTAATGTTAGATTTAGTGTTTTTAAATTTTTCTTTGTTCCTCTATTTTATTTTATGAGGTCGTGAGTATATCTATTTTTTAACTTTTATAATAATATTTATTATTTTTTATATGTGAAATGGACGTGTGCAAATACTTATGTTCAGCAGCACTAATAAAGTATCTATCTATCTATCTATCTATATATCTATTAATCAGTGGAGCTGGAGAAACAATTTCTGCCTTCACAGCAACACAATTGAAGGTAATGAGCACGGTCTTGATTCTGATTTTATCTGACGATTTCTTTATTGGTGACATGGCAAGAAATCTCATCGAATGTTTTGGTTGTAGCTATATTTCAAAATCAAAGCTGTAACGCCAGATTTTGTCTACTGCAATTCCGTTTGAAAAATAAATTTTATAGCAACAACACCCCCTTTGGTTTTGAATACAAGTCTATATAGGTACTCTTTACATATCAATGAGAGTTAATTACATATTTGTTCGGTGACGGTCTTCATGGATGAGAGCATTGATTTTGTTATTGACGTTGCTTAGTTACGAGGGGTTAGCACCTTATTCAAAGGGCCATCCTTTATTATTTGTTTAAAATTTTGCAATAGTTACGCAACTGCTTTCCTCAATGGAAAACACACTTTTAACGCAGTGGTAAGGTGGCTCACTTGTGAGTTAGCCATCTTCTGTTGTCATTATATGACAAAAAGCTCTTGAGGTTAAAAAATGCTATGGATGCTTGCCGCTTCACCACGGAATTGTTTCAGAGCTTGTTTCCGCCTCTTGTAGTTTAGCATAACACAAATATTGACTTACAAAACAGGTCGAATGCAAGAATTATTACGATTAGAGACAGAGGAGTAAACAAACTTAACATTAGTCTTCCTAGTCGTATGAATGTATATGTGAAAATATAATTCATATTCAGCAATATAGCAGATATCATAACATTAACATTGATTATGTGAAATCGCAATGAACTCAAAGAAATCCTAATTTTTCAGTCACAGCAAAATTTATCTCAATATGGTGTTTAAGCTTAACATCGGTAAATCTGTAGATATTTCGAAATAGCTATGAAACGAGGACAAGTCAACCATAAAGACCACTTTTAACGTGATTGTGTCGCCCGCAAGTTTGTCGCGTTCCAGATTATTACTGTAACCATCGGCAGCCACTTCGGTCTGGTCCGAAATACGCTCAAATTTATGGATTTCTGTTTGGTTCGGCGCCGATATAACATAGTAATTTCGCGGTGTAATAGAGTGCTAATGCAGTTAATTTAAATTGCAAATAATCACTTGTGAAATGTCCTGGCAAAACGACCTCGTAAATTTCCACGGCGTTAATAACACACTAGCAAAAACGCTCAAGCGACATTTCAGCGTAATAAATTCCACATCGTTTTAGGGTATTGTGTAAGCTGTGTATTTCTGTTCGGGCTTGATTAATAGCGGTTAAGCCTGTAATCAAAAATTAACTTAGATGTATATTTATATGTAATTAAATAATACTGAACTCTTTCGATTTAAATATATTTTTTAATGTTTTGAGTGTGATATTTATTAGACCGCAACGGTTGACGTTGATGTATTTGTCTAGATTATAAAGTCATTCCTCGAATTTTATTGAATTGCTTCAATATTTCACAGTCAATTTTTTTATAGCTATATCGTTTACTACACAAGACGTAGCAGCAACACAATTCTCACAATCGATTAATTATTTAACTCGCTTTATTTATTTAGCAACCCGTTGCGGCCAAAAAGAAAGGAACTCCCGGACGAAAGGAGAAGAAATTTAAGTCGAACACTGCACGGAGCATCCCTGAATATTTTATTCCGGCTGCGATCAGTATTCAGCGGGCGTCCGCCTGTTGGTATTCAGCGAATAAAATACTTACATCAACTTGACAATTTAATTCACGATCAAGTGATATACGCTTTCGGGACGTTTATTGTAACGCTCTTCTTCTACTTCGTCTTCCTATTCCGTCTACTTACTTCTATACTCAGACGTACATTTTCAATTTTACAGGGATATAATTTGATTCGATCGAATAGGTTTATGAGGGATGTGTAAGAAGCTCAAGCGGTTTTTGTAAGCGCAAGGGCCACGAGCAAACTTCCCGCTAGGATATTGAAGTTAGATATTATGTGTATGAGTACCTAATTTTGAATGTGCTGTAATATGTTGTCAAGTAGGACTATGAAATGTTAATAAGAGATTTATATTCCGAGCAATTGTACTTATACGTTTACGGGTATGATGCTTTCTTTAGATGTTTCATTGCAAATATCCCAAAGATGACCTTGGGTAAATGGCTTTAATTATCATTTCTCCGAACTAAGACGAGGAAAACGATCAAAGTATTGGATTCTTCTTCATAAGCACTACTCCAACAGCGGTCTTGGAACTCTTATTGAACCTGACACCACTACTATATATGGACATACCAATTGATTGATATAGCATCAAACACCAAGGCCACCAAGGCACCTAAGGCATTATGGTTCCACAATCCAACTTCATAAATGATAGGATACTATAATGCCAGGATGAAAGCAATGGCTTTCCCGTCAAAAGCACGCTGCACTACATACCGCCCAAAAACGGAGCAGAATGCAGGAGTCGGAATACTCGGCATTAAACAAAGAACTGAAACCAATCTAAGCCTTTTGAAAGAATCTGAGGTTTTTCAGTCAGAATCAGTTGCTATACATTACTGTGTCAGAGAAATACAATCATGCTGTGAAAAACGCGCTTGACGCTACTAAACTAATTTGGGATTGCGCGTGCGAGTAGTAAGGTAACCTTAGCTAGCTATGCAGTTTGGGATACGAGGATATTGAAGGTAATAAAAAGGCAGATGACTTGTCTCAGGAAAGAGCGTCCAAGTCATTTATCGAGCCTATACCAACTACCAAAAGAAAAGTAACCGAAACTATAGCGAAATGGTCGGCGGACAAAGTTGTAGAGTAGCGGAAAAGCTGCCCAGAACAGAGGCAGTGTAAGAAATTTATTAAAAAATACACCACATTGATCAAAAAGCTCACGGAATCACTACGGCATGGCGCTCTTAGTCAACAGATTTGCTTGTTTTTTGTTGCGAATTGGCACACCCGTCAACATTAATTTCGCCAAATTTCAGCATCCTAGATTGATATTTGTGAAAATGACGCAGTGCTGAGTGGTGTAAAGATTTTGAAGATGCTGGAAAAATGTTTCGGCAATGATATTCTAAAAAAACAGCGGTTTACAAGTAGGACACACCTTTTACACTTGGTCGTGAGTTCGTTGAAGATGGTGAACGCAGTGGTGGGCCGTTGACACCTAAAACCGATAAAAGCATCGATAAAGTGGAAGAAATGGTGACTAAAACCGTAAAATAACAATCAGAGAAATGGAAGATGACTTGAATATTGCTCATGGACCTGTTCAAGACATGATAGTTAATGATTTGGGTGTGCGTCGTATTGTAGCAAAGTTAGTGCCGAAAGACCTGAATTTCATGCATCGATACGGCCGAGGACATGATTTTCAAGGCTGAATCCCTCCCAACATTCATCAAACGCATCATTACTGGAGCCGAAACGTGGGTTTATGAGTACGACACGCAATCTAATGAGCCAAAACCATAAAAACCATGTCGTTTTCAGTCCAAAACAAAGGTGGTGTTTACGGTTTACAACGGTGTTGAGCATCATGAATGTCTGCCTGAAAATGAGACAGTCAACAAGGAGTATTATTTGGACGTTATAAACCGTTTGCGTGAAGCAATTCGAATAAAAAGAAAGGATCTCTGGGCAAACAACTCGTGGATTTTGCATGATTTGCATGATAACGCACCGCCACACAATGCTATCAGTATCCACGAGTTTCTCGCCAAACACATAACGAATACCATTCCGCAGCCACCAAATTCACCTGATTTAGCTCTTTGCAACTTTTTGCTGTTTGATACACTCAAAAAAAATACAAACACAAACACAAACATCCAAGAAGGCTCTTATAGTAATACCGAAAATCGAGTACCACAAATGTTTTGAGAACTGGATCCAGCGCTGGCATACGTGCCCTTGCGGTCTATGGGAGTTACTTCGAAGGAGACAACACCAATTTTGAAGAATAAACTTGTATTTTTAATTTTGTGAGTAAATTCCGGGAACTTTTTGATCAAGGTGGTATGTCCAAATTTACAGAAGACCTGCTGAACAAGGATGGGAGGACGCTCAAGTTAATTGCAACACAGGACGATGGAGACTCATCAAACACATGAGCAACTTCGATATGACGGCAAATGCTATATGCAGATTCTGTCAGACGGGAGAAGAGACCTCGCAGCATATCCTATGCCAACGCTAGGGACTAGCCAGCCTATCTATCTGGCTGATGGTGTGTTCCAACAAATTTGGAGTAAATCTTTGAGTCTTTCCGTTTTGATCTGTTGCTTAAATCAGACAAAGTTGTGGTTGAGCACTTAGATAGCACAGAATGTTTCGGTAATTTGTCATTATGTAACCCCTGAGTAATAGGGCACACAGACTCTAGACTTAGAACTAGAATTAAGTTTAGGGTGATGTTGCACTGCGACCAAATGATCTATTGTGCCCCCCTACATGAGCTAAACGTTGTTGGTGTTTGTCCCCAGCTATAGCTCCCCATCCATCCATCCATGACATCTTTATCAAAATGACTGTCGCGTACCGTTGGAATAGCCACGCAGTTGGATATCAGGTGTTCCGGATTTTCGCTTTCCGCCCCGCAAAACCTGTAGTCGCTATTGTGTTTCAGACCTATCCTTGTCATGTGTTCCCCAAGGTGGCAGTGCCCTGTGAGAAAACCGACAAGTACACGTAGTTTATTCCTACTGAATTCTAGCAACCTCCTTGTTCTTTGCTTATTAAAATTTCCAAGGAATACCTTGGAATGTCTCAGACCAGGAAGATTTTCCCAGAGGGTTGCTCTGAATTTCTGCTCGCTGTCTTTGACTTCTCTTGCATAGGTATCCATCCCTATTCCGCAAAATGGTTCCGGTCCCACAAATGATGTTGTGGCGGCCTTCTTTGCTAATAAATTAGCTTTCTTTCTTGCCACTGATTCCAGTGTGTCCTGGAACCCAGCATAGTACAACTCTGTTCTCTCTGCCTAGATGGTTCAGTTTCTCTAAGCATTCCCAGACTAATTTTGATCTGATGGTGTTAGAACCCAGCGCCATTATGGCTGCTTGACTGTCGGAGAAAATTGCAATGCTTTGCTTCCGAGAGTTCCTATCAAAATTCAATTGAGCGCATCTTCCAATGGCATTGATCTCTGCCTGGAAGACGCTGGGGTAAGTTCCCATTGGCTCTGAGTATTTGATTCCTGGTCCAAATACTCCTGCACCTGTTCCTTTGTCAGTCTTGGAACCGTCCGTATACCATTTGATGGTATTTGCTTTTAGGGAGTAGGTGCATTGTTCTCCTTCCCATTCTCCCTTATTGCTTAGCTTCGTGAGAAAGTTCTTCTCGAAGCTATATTTCCTAATCATTTCGTCCTGCGGTAGGCTGAAAAGTGCGGAGAGCCCCGCCAGAGATGAGCCAGCTCTCTGGCTTTGCATCTCAGCCCCACCAGGCCCCGCTCTGGACAGACGGTACAATGCCCTATGGGCAACTCTCTTCACTACTATGTGTAGGGGCGTAAGATCTAAAATGACTTCCAAGGCCGCGGTTGGGCATGGTCTCATGGCGCCAGTAATGCACACACATGCCAACCGTTGCAACTTATCGAGAGTATTCTTGACTGTCACCTGTGTGACCTTTGGGAACCAGGTAATCGGCCTGTATGTTACCATAGGTCTCACTATAGTAATGTACACAGACTCTACTACTGTATGAATTTGTTACAAGTTGAATACACTCCAGTTATAATGGAAAAAGCACATTTTCATTGGAGGCCTTAAAGGTGTTTTTCTATCTGCTTCTGAACTCAAAAACATTACCTTCAAGTAATGAGAGTAATAAAGCAGCGAAACCTATTTTAGGTATAGTATTGCTGCTTTGGCAATTACTTATCCATATAGTATACATATTTCCAGTTCATCAGATTTAAATGAGATTCACAAATGAAAATCTTAGACGAATCTTAGATCTTAGATGAAAGGCTTAGACGCATAAATAGATGGATACAAGCAAATGAGCTGTGGATGCAAGCAAATGAGCTGACACTAGCGTCGGAGAAAACTGAGGCTCTGATTATTACGGATAAAAGAAAACGAGAAGGCCTAAGCTTTAAGCTAGATGACATTAAAACTATGCCGAAGAACAACATTAAGTATCTGGGGATTTTATTCGACACCGCAGGTAGCTTTAGGAAGCACTTTCAGAAAATAGCAGAGAAGCCGGAAGATAAGCCTAGCCTCAAGATTAATGCCAAATATCGGAGGACCAACGAGCTCGAAGAGCGCGGTGTTGGCTGCAGTGGTCCATTCCATATTGCTATATGGTGCACCAGTGTGGAATGACGCTCTAGAACTTAAAATAAATTGCTTACTACTACCAAAAGTGCAGCGCAGAGTACTGATTAGAGTTGCGGCTACCTACAGAACCGCACCTACCATAAGCCTTTAGGTTATAACAGGCATACCGCCTAATGGCGGAGGAGAGGAGATACGTTTACGAACGTAAGGGAGAAAAAACAGCTAAAACTTTAGACTTGTGGCAAGGAAAGTGGCAAACCAATGATATCGGTGGTCAATGGACCAAGCAATTAGTACCAAACCTCAAAATTTGGATCCAGTGCAAACAAAGGAGTATGGACTATTACCTCACACAGATCTTAACAGGACACGGTGTGTTTAGATCTTTTGCAAAAAGAATAGGCAAAGTAGCAGAGGAGCGGTGCGCATACTGTAGTGAAATAGACACCGTAGAGCAAACTATATTACTGCGTACGTTGGGTGGCAATAAGGCCGACAGCAAACAGGAAGATCAAAAAAGATGTAACGTCACGGGATCTGACAGCTACAATGATAGAATTTAAGGAACATTGGAATGTGTCGCATGAAATGATCAAGGTCATGA
Source organism: Popillia japonica (assembly GCA_004785975.1). Classification (NCBI taxonomy): domain Eukaryota; kingdom Metazoa; phylum Arthropoda; class Insecta; order Coleoptera; family Scarabaeidae; genus Popillia; species Popillia japonica. The sequence goes on from ML219468.1 coordinate 23,081, forward strand.
TGAAACAGAAAGAGCGACTGAAGGAGAGAACTACTCGGCAATTCCATGAAGTTGATGTCTTGGATAGACGGTTCCATGGAATGTTCCTGGAGGATCGGGGTGGTTTTTAGTAGGTATACCAAGAGGGGGTCCTACACTGCCATGCGATTGAACAGAGACCGTATGGCGTCCATAAAGGATTTTCCACCGACAAAAAAAGTATACATATTTCCAGTATCATACCTAGAGAACACGTCCTCACACTGGTATATGCAGGCTTCAAAGTAAGTCTAGGAGGGGAGTAGATATCTATTGACCAAAATAACTGATTTTGATGGCATTAAACAATGTGTCTAGAGATGTCGATAAAAGGGCGCTACCACGACGTTTTTACTGAGACAACAAACGATCTACAGTGACTTATTTACGACTTAAACTAACAGGAAACTATTTTCCTACACTTAAGGCTGTAGACACGATGTGGGGGTGATGAGGCGATTGTCATGCAAAGAAAAATCCAGAGCTCCAGATCTACTGGACTACAACTATTCTGTGGTCTAGTTAAGAGCCAACTGGTCAACTGAACAAAAGATTTTCTACTGAATTAAGACCAAGATAATCAATAACATTTATTATTTTCTTGAGCCACTCAAGACAAAATACCTCAGTAAGAGATGCCTCAGCTTGGTTGTGATTTTATCTATTGTTCACAGCTTTCTAAGATATCAGAAGGGCGTATAAAGTGGACCATGGTTAATATGAACTCTGCTCAGAACACAGAGAACCTGGAGAATACATCACATGACTATCTACTACCGCAACATTAAATTTCATTGTTACATTAAATTAAGCGACTCTATTCTATTTAACAGGCACGTTGTTCTTACTATGTATAGTGGAAAGATACCGCAATCGTTGTCACCCTCGAAATAGCTTACAAATAAGGATCAGTACAATGGCCATGTAAAATTGAATAAAACAAGCAGTCGCGGGCCACTAAATTTATTTCACCTACCTTATATGTATCTTATGGGAGGAGAAGCGGTATTTGCATTCTACTCTTTTCCGGAACTAATAAAACTCTGTGAGCTAGCGACCGAAGGGCGACGTATCCATAAAAAGACGCGCGGCAGCTAGCGGCCCTTTTACATTAGTTAGATTGCCTGCGACCTGTCTACTAGATAATGGCTATCATTTTTAAGAGAGTTGAATCTGAATGCAGCCACCATTTGTAAAGGATGACAGGTGCCTATTTATCCGGCTGACAACTGTAAGAAGGGGAGAGAGTAGCGTAACACACAGTCGTCGATCTGAACACGATGACGCATGGAAAACCTCTCGCTCTTATACTTTTCCGGGTAAAACTCTCGGCGCCGAATGGATGCTATTCCGGAACGTAACATATTTTCACCGGAATAATCAACCTACGAATCCAGGAAGCGATATCTAGCCGTTGTTAATCCGTGAGAGTTAACACTGGGCGTGCGGTTTTGAATCGAATGATTAGACCTCTGAAGCGGTAATGCTTCGCATATCGTTTGCATTTGTATGTGGAAATGGAGATGGGGCGATACGATGGTGTTCTATGAATCTCTAGTTCGGTTTGTTTGAGTTTGTAATCTGCTCTGGTTATGGTCCAGTATTCTCATGTTTGCATCTCATCTTCTCCAAAACTATTATGTTCATATTGAAGTTATTGCTTATTAAATGTTAGATCAAACAAAGCTATTCAGACCAATATCATACAAAGCTGTTCTAATCTTTATTTTTTCAATTTGCGTCCATATTTGTTGCTTATTATTATAATAAATAAGACTTATTTTGGGTTTAACCGTATAGGTGCATTCTATAAACTGACTGGACTATGTCTGATTGCAGTGTGGCGAATAAGTTTAGTATAATTTTACATCAGTGATTCCAACAAACAAAAAATTATAATTTTGGTTTTGTTTCTCTGGCAGCATTGAAAAAAAAAGAGTTTTATGATGTTGGTTTGTCGGGGCCTAATAGTTCGTCGTTTGTGTTTAGTGATGAATGTATTTTTTTGTCTACGTGTGATTGGAGGTTATGTAGGGTTTTGGTTGCATAATATTGAGTTCACAGATCTGCTTCCGAAGCAGCTTGCCCTCATCGTAGCTTATCAGCGGGGTCCCAAACGATTCTTCGCAGTTGAGATTGGCTTGGCTTTTATCTTCTTTTTTATAGACGCTATACTACTGATATTCATCCTAATCGTCATAAACTATGTAATTTATTCAATGACTTTTTGCTAGTTTTTCAAATGATCTAATCAATGCAACTTATGGTGATAGCTGTATTGACTTTGGTACTATTGATAAGCATGTACCTCGCCCACTACATTTCTTCTACTGTGCTAGTGTAACTGAAAATGATGTTCTTTCTGCTGTGAATAAATTGCAGTCTAATCATTCTGCAGGAGATGATGCGGTTTCCTCTTTCATTATTAAGAAAAGTGTCCAACATATTGTACACTCATTAACTTATTTAATTAATTATTCGTATGAAAGGGGTATTTTTCCATTTAGTCTAAAGGTGGCATGCGTAACACCGGTATTTAAGAAAGGTGACCATAATGATTTTAAGAATTACCAACCGATAAGTATACTTTCAATGTTTGCCAAAATATATGGATCCGTCACGAACACTAATATTATTAATTACTTTATTAAGTTTGAATTGTTTAGTATAAAGCAACATGGATTCATTCCTACACGGTCAATCAATACCGTGAGCAGAAATTTATAAATGTGTTGATCAAGGTTTTCCTTGCCTGTCAGTATTAATTGATTTATCGAAAGCTTTTGATTGCTCTAACCACTCAATATTGCTTTACAAGCTTGAAAGATATGAAATTAATGGTACAATTTTGAGCTGATTCCAATCATACCTGAGAAATCGCGAACTTAAAACTGTATGTCATAATATTTACTCGAATAAATCAAGTATTAATATAGAAGTACTCCAGAGTTCCGTTTTGGGACCTACACTGTTTTTAATTTGCATTAATGATTTCCCGTCCTATATCACTGCTACTGATTCGTTAATCTTATACGCAGATGATATTAACATCACCATAAAATCTAGTGATACATCACCCCTTTTTTCGAAAATGAATTACATTTTCACCAGTGTTACTACCTGGATAAATATTAATAGACTTATACTGAATCCCTCCAAAACTCAATTTATTTTATTTAAAAATGGTGAAAGAGTAGAATTGGCGGAGTGCTCTAAAGTATTTGGAGTGTTCATTGATGAGCATCTGAAGTGGACTTCTCATGTTGATGAGCTCTGTAGTAGTCTCTCTCAAACTTGTTATGCTACCTGAAAAGGTCTTGTAGTTTTCCAGATGTAAAAAACTTTTATTACTCTAATTTTCAATCGAGAATACCCTATGGTATTATATATTGGGGAATGTGTTCGGATTCCAATCGCGTTTTCACTATTCAGAAGCGGGCTCTCAGGTCTATGATTGGTTTAACCTCGAGCCATTCCTGTAAATGTGTATTTAAATCACACAATATATTAACCTTCTATGACATCTATATTCTAGTTACACCATCCGATATGTTGCAAGTATTTCACGAGAGGTTTGGTCATTAAAACAAACAGCACGTGAAAAATGTCTTAAAACCAATGGACATCAACATAGAAGATGCCAAAGAGGAATTCTGTGATGGATGTGCGCTAGGCAAAATGCACAGATTGCCGTTTAAGCAACGAATGAATCGTCCAACAGTTACTGGAGAATTAATCCACGCAGACGTGAATGGACCGATGACCACGGAATCTTTTGGAGGAGCACGTTACTACGTATGCTTCAAGGATGACTTCAGTAAGTTTCGCCGAATTTTCTTTCTGAAACGGAAAAGTGAAGTGTGTAATGTACTTGCTCAATTCCGAAGCCCAGACAAATTGACACGTTGTTAAAAGATTTAGATGCGATGGAGGCAAAGAATTTAACAACGAGGGAGTTCATAAATTGTTGGCGAGCAGAGGAATCGAGCAGTGTATTTCTCCACCCTATACACCTGAGTTAAATGGTGTCGCAGAACGCGAAAATCGTACCATTGTAGAGGAAGCACGTTCTATGCTGAATTCAAGCAAGTTATCTAAAAGATTATGGGCAGAAACATGCATACTTGCAGCATACTTGTTAAATCGCACAGGAAAATCGTCACCGCAGAACAAAGCTCCCTTCGAATTATGGTATGGTCGATCAGTAGGGAGACTTGACCATTTAAGAATTTTTGGCACTGGATGCTATGTCCATATAAACAAGAGTTTCCGATCAAAATTTGAGCGGGTACCCTAAAGAAAATAGAAAAAATAAACGGCAACGAAGAAAACCAGTCTGGATCGAAAACGTTGAATTTGTGATGATTGCAGGAGCTGTAGGAAAAGAACATGGAGATCCCAACTCAGGTTAATATTGGTTTACAGATGGACATAAACACGTGTTCGTAATATTTACTTGTTTTATCTGTTTTGTTTTGGAGGAAGTGTTGAAATAAAAGGAAAAACAATTATGTGTCGCACAGCAACACTGGAGTAGATAACTATGTAATAGGATTGTCAGTTTGTAATGTTTTGATAAGTCAACTCCACGTCAGGTCACGTTTATGTACCGCAGTTTATTTGTTTGAGTTAAATAAAGCTTACAAAATTAATTCAATTAATATTAATCATTATGCAGTAATAACTAATATTAGTTATGAGTACATTAGTGGAAATTCTTTACTTATCAAGAACAGGCTTGTCATTAAATTAAATTATTATTAAATTTATCGTTCTTATTTCCATGATATTCTGTTTTAAAAAAATCAACTTTTAACACCGTCGTGCAAGAAAACTGACATTTAAAAACTTACTTTTTTTGTAAATTTGCGTAAAGTATCCATAAACGAAAAGTTCTACCTGAAGGTTTATAGGGATTTAAGGGATACCCAGTATACTTTAGAAAAATAACATTGAAGATCTATAAAAAAATAGAAAATGTTGGTGGAATCGATTAGCTCCGTCTACGCAGTTCGACAGAGTGGACAATTTTAATAATTTAGGAGTCACAATAACAATAAGGGTGACGAATATGTAAGCAGAACTGCGATAAAGCATTACTAAAGGTATAAAATGTATGGGAGGTTTGGTGAATATGCTCTCGCAGCATGTGAAAAAAAAAAGAATTTTCGAAACGAAAATAAAACCAGTAGTTATTTATGGGGAAGAATAAGAAAGAGCAATCAGAAATTTTTGAAAGGAAGGTACTATTATGATATTTCATACAATTGTTAATTAAATACATAGATGGCTATTTCATATTAAACAAGTCAGTTCACAGAGATCTATATTAATTTTGACGTTTCAATTATCGTGTGTATAGATGGCGCTAATTTCGTTATTTATTTTGACGATATGTTATGGGGCATAATAAAATTATTAGGTAATTGGGACGGGGTTATTTTAGAAAATTATACTATCTCCGAACAGTAACAAATCACGGGTAAAATGTAAATCCCTACAAATATTAATATAATTATTCTATTCAAAATTTAATGTAAAATTATGTGTAATTAGATATAAAGTTGTGATCTGTGCTTAAATCCGGTAAATGGGAAATTAAAAACCAGTTTCTATGTAAATCAAAATTTTATTAGTGCAAGGGATTATAGACATTGGTAACAAAATATTGTGACACAATAATGTCATTGGATTTTAAAAAGAAATGGAAAATCACCATGGAGATTAAGAAGTTTTTTATTGAAATAATTGCAGTAAAGAAAATACATAGTACAAAATTTATATGTAATTCTAAGGGTAAAAGTAGGTACTTAAAATAGAATAATTCTGGAAATGTGAATTCCCAAAACTCACAGTAACGTTTTCATCTCCAAAATTATCAAAGAAGGAGTTTGCGGATTGAATACCCAGTTGTTTATTTATATATCCTTTCTGTGGAGGGCATCTTCAGCTCAAGAACCGGATGTAACATAAGAGACAATCACAGAAATATTGCAGGAACAGTATTTTGGAAGTGCTTAGTTGTTAGAACATATCTGGATTAAGATAAGTTAAATTTAAGTAGCTAAATCATAGGGAACGCAGGTTAGTTTAGATTTTCCTTTTAGAAAAATGTATATTGAATAGAATAATATAGTATGTATTGCATCTACCCATTCTTTTTTACTTGTAGAGTTTAAAATTAAATCTTTCAAAATTTTTAGATAAAGTGAACAGCTCGATAAGAATAGGTTGATATTTTTGTTTAGATCCCAACGTAACATTACAGTACTAAGAAAGATAAATAGCGGAAAAAAGTAAATAACGTAAATAACGAACACCATAATATAATTGGAAAAGCATCACATCTTTAAAGTCGTTGAAACTATGAGTCAGCAGAGAGAAGTAAAATTTTGTAGTATAGGTGGAGAAGACCACATTTCAAATCACTGCTCAAAAAAATTCTATAATTGTAATTTTCATTGAATGATTTTGAATATGTTTTTCATCCGACTTTCTGCAGTTATCATCCGTGGTGGTACTTTTAATGAAAATTCAGTGTTTGCATGAAATATTCGCTGCGCAGCAGTAGCTCGAGCCGCACTTGATATTACATTAATTGATTCGGAAAATTGCAACGTACGGGTCGCTATTTTACAGTAGATAGTTAAATATTCCATCCGTATTATAGCCAGGAAGTGCATATATGTGTAATGCTACTAAAATATCATTGACATTCTATTTAAATTAAAGCGGACTATACGTATGACGTATATAGCTTTTCATCGTCCCACTGCAGGTTCGCAGTTTAGTTTGTGCTTAACTAATTTGCATGAAATAATTTATAAATATTTCACAGAAAATAAGGCATCCTGTTTTCATGTTTCAAAGCAGTGCCACTGCATGATGAGACTATGAATAAAAGTTTGAGCTGCGTCTAACTTTTAATGTACAATGATGTAGCAACACTATTATTTTAAAGCAGCACTAGCTTTGTAATGTTGGAAAGGTTATTGTTTCCCCTTAGGATACGTTATATAACACGCATAAAATATATAACATGGAATAGCTTTATCAGAACAATTAGCATTTTGTTTCTTGCACCACTTTTATGTAGTTCGGATTCAGATTTTATTGAACGTTATAGCAAAGATAAGCTCTTAACTTTCTTAGCAACTTTCTAGCTCATTGCAGTTAGATTGTTGCTTTTTCTAGCTCTCTGGCTATGAAGTATTCTACAGTTATTATTTCTATTATATTGTTTGTGAACAACAATTGTTTTGATAGGCGCTGATCATAGTTAGAGAAATGCAGAACCTAATACCAAAACCTAAACATCAGAGAGTCAAGAAATGCACATTTTTTATGGAAGATGTCTCCTGGAAGATGTCATTTAGGGCAAATTTTAAGATTTCTTCTCTCGCAGTCTCTATTATGAGACTGTGTAACGTTGAATTTTAAAAGTACAAAAAAAAGATAATTTAGCTTTTTAATATTTCCCACTGATCACCATGCCTATCTGGTTGAGCACGAGTATTTTAAAGGCACCTCGACGGCAAAGTAAATTTTAATCGTTTTTTATTGTTAATCATTCCGATCAAGCTTCACTTAAAATATCTTTCGGGTGTAGCGTCCAAAGAGGCTTTGAAGAAAAATTACCGTGAAAGTTAGAAGTCATCATTCCATTTCTAGCTTCCTTGCTTTACGAACTGTCGAAAAATAATTTTGATCGGTGAAATAAATTTTGTAAGCAAATGCAATAACTATGCAGTGGTAACGATAATCTTGTAAACTAAATCATTTTCTCTTACAAAGCAACTTTTTCTTTAAACGATAATGAAAGCCGAGGAAATTGTTGTTATTAAGCAACTAAAAATCCTCGTTGGTTTACCGAATAACATATCTACACAAAATGCTCAAAAAGTGAACGTGTAAGGCGGTATAGTTTTAAAGATTTCTGATGGTGAAGGATCGAAATAGAACTTACAAGGAGAACATCAGAGTTGTCCGACACGGATCTTGATGGGTTTCAACTATGTTATAGGGAGACATCCCCTGAGTACGCAGGTACGAGCTTTTATCCTATCGCATCCTAGCTTCTGAGAAAAATAGACGTTGTTGTGCGCGTTGCTGCGGACTGCATCTACGCCTACCACGCTGGTGGCTCGTATTCGATCCCTGCCGTTGGATTTTCTTTTCAATCTTATTCTGCCCAATATTAAGAATTACATTTCATGCCAATTATTCATAAATAATAAAAAAAAGTGTTCTTTCCTCTACTAATAATTTTGACGCAAGCTACAGGTATTTAATCATTGGCAAGACGGCAGGAGCGAAAAATATCATGTATGAATAATTTGCATTAAATATAATTCTTAATATTGTACACAATAAGATGGAAAAAAATCACCGGCAATAATCGAACGCCAGCCACTAGGGTGGCAGGCGTAGATCCAGTCCACTACGCTGCGCACGCTTGCTTATACACAGACTAACAATAACGGCATAAAAAAAAACGCGCGCAAGAATGTTGATTTTTCTCAGAAATTAGGGCGCGTTAAGATAAAAGCTTGGACCTGGACACTCAGAAAGGATCCCTCTATAACATATGTACATATGTGAGACTCGTCAAAATCCGTGTCAGGCAACCCTGGTGTTCCCCTTGATAGACAGGTGGTGACAAAACCCAGAGTAAAACTTCGAAGATTATTTAACAGGAATGAAGACGAAATAGTATTAGCCAAGCCACATGATATGGTAGTGATATGGAAGCTTCTTTGAAGCAACCTATTCAAGCTTCTAATAGGAACGAATGGTGCAAAACGATGGTGAGAGAAATAAAATCAATTCTGAACAAGACTGCATGAGAACTGGTGCAACGAAGCTAAATTGGGCTCAGTGATAAGTAGACTGCTGCCGGTGTGAAAGTTAACGACTCTTAACATTCAACATTCCAGTAGTAACCAGGAGTCAAACAACTGATCCAAGTCCAGATATGCACTGAAAATCTACCACTATGATGCGTTGGCTTTATATAACGTTCTTCATAGCGGGTATTTGCTGGTCTATACACACGCACTGGGCCGTCGTGAGATGACTGAAATATCTTTTCATCAGAAAATACAAGGCGTTCCTAGAAATCGGCGTGTTCATTCACATACTGATTCGCAAAATTTGATGTTGATGTTGTGGCTCTAACCCATTTTTTTTGGAAGCAGAATAATTTTTTATCCCAAAATCTCAAATACGTTGCCTTACTACTGAAATTGACCCCGGAAAACTGGTTTGATTTGCCGCTTGCATCGCCGGCGCCGTCCCAATTCTTTGAATCCAATTTACCAATAAAATATCATCCCCCAACGTTGAAATTTTTCTTTCTCCATCACCATGCACATACGCTAGATCAATTCCATTGTGAATCTTCTGCTTTACAAAAATGCGAGTTTTACTAACATGCACGTCATTTCCACCGTTTGCATGCTCCATCCGTTTTCCAGCGAAGTTCTTACTCTCATTTTTTGAGTTTCGTTGAAACGAACCATAATACAATATTTATAAAAATCTCAGTTATTGTGATGACTAAAATGGCAAAAAGTTTGCTTAGATAATTTTATGACACTAATGACAGTCAAGGTGACAATTAAGATTAATCATTAATCAAGGGCAGTTTTACTCTAAGCTATGAAAATTTTCGGCAGTCGTTAACTTTCAACCCGGCGGCAGTGTACAGTGTATATTGTACTTAAATGAAAAGCTCGTTGGTAGTTGCGTTGGTAGTACCATTATTTTTCCATCCGACTGAAATCTATTTTGATAAAACAGTTGCTCGAGTACCTTGCCACAATTCAGTACGATTGCTTTCCAGCGCAGCTAGAAACAAAATGTCAATCAGATGAATATTAAGCGTTGCAAGTACAGTGTACATACGTAGTTTCCCACTCATTCGTCGGATAGCTCTGACGAGCACTCTGCATATGTGTAATGCTTTAGTTAGTTTGACAAATATTGTAGCAGCAAGTGCGTTATTAGGACACAATAGCAATTTTTATTGTCAACTTTAAGTTATTAATTCGCTTAATTAATTCAACAAAAAGAATTGCGGAATATAAGAAAAAAAAATTAAGACTTAATTTAAACGCGTCATCCATCTTCATCGTACTGTATAAAGATGGATGAAGTTATGGCTTATACATTTTCAAAGGTCACTTTTACGTCCTCTTCTGCCAATAACTTCTCTCTATCTTTAAAAATCCACAGCTTATACATGCTTTTCAATGACTCGCCCCTCTTCATCAAAAATCTATTAATTAATTTAAGGCGATGCCACATTAATTCCCCTTTCGTTTCTCGCAAAGAAAGGTCGGAAAAGAAGAAATATAATTTTAGATTAGTGGCCGGCAGGTATCTCCCAGGTAATTACACTCAGATCATTAATCATCATCAGTCGGTAATAAATCATCGAAGCAGCGCAGGTCAACACAATATTAGCATAGATTAGCATTATCAACGTTATTATATTAAGACGAACTGCTCTCATTTCCTCAAGATATTTTTACCAGCAGATTCCGAGAACTTCTGCTCTTCAATATAGTGCGCAAATATTAATCTACAGCACTCATTTTGATATTGCTGGTATGTTTACAAACAGCAAATATGTGTATATGGAAATTTTCTATTCCAACGGAAAGTACTTGCGAATTCTTAGTGTAGGTACGAACTAACGTTTATGTCATTACTTTTCGTCAGTATAAAGTAACTACGAATGCAGAATTCGACTGAGGAATATGTAATATAAGTTTGTTCTTACGAAATCCATTTCGATGTTTACATTTTGTACTGCATTGCAGAAAACGGCAAACATACGACGTCTCTGAACAAATAAAAATCTTGTTACTTGCTAAAAATTATTTTCAGTTAAAAGGTTGCTACATGGCATAGACAACTTTTTAATGTTTTATCAACTTTTTTTGCTATTGTTCTTACTGCTGCATCTCCAAGGATGTTGTACACGTTGTGCAGGCTCTTACATCAGAGGAATCCCATTCGGACATAATTATATACATGTACACAGTGACATTAGAAATCTTACACCTAGAAAGAATCATTCGATTTTTTGGCAATGTGAGAGTTTTACATCAGAAGTAAAACGATAACCTTGCAAGAAATTTTATTAAGACGTAACAAAAAAAATTAATAATGTGTTTGGCGACACCATAGCTGACCTTTAGACATCAACAAAATGAGACTGTCGATATCTGCCTGTGGCACCTCCTTCCAAGCTACTTGAACTTCGTTGATTAACTGCGTCAAAGTTTCTGGAGAATGGTGCAAAATGGATAGTCTTCTACCCATGATATTTCACAAACACTCGAGGGGGTTTAAATCCGGGGAACTAAGTGGTCACGGCAACGTCTGTTTCTTGGAGAAAGTTTATAGTTCGCGGAGAAATATGGGAACGTGCATTGTCTTGCTGAAAAAGGACGTGTTGACGGCCGTCTAGATAAGATAGCAAAGTGGTTTGTAGGACCTGATCATGCCTCGAATAGTGTCGATAGGCTACCATAAGCAAAAGCCTCCCAAACCATTACTCCCAATAGTCCTATGCACATGCTTCTCCACAGGCAATCCAGTATCGCGTCGCCCTCCACTCTGACGTCGTATCCTTCTACCGTACCTAGACATAATTGCGATTCGTTGCTGAAGACGACATTATGCCATTCTGCTCCCCAATGCTGCTGTCCTCTGCACTACTTCAAGCGTTGACGACAGTGGGCCGCAGTCAACGGAAGCACTAATCGTGGACAGTATGAAAATAGTCCAAAGGCTCGATGCGGCGATATAGTGTACGCATAGTAAAATTAGTACGATGGCCAATTTCGCGATAGCACAAACCAACATCTCGATAGGCAGCAATTCTACCCCTGTCAAAGTCACTAATACGGTGATAATTTTGACGTCTTTAAACTCTAGACATTTTGTTAAGCTTAACACTTGTAGACGGACACGCAATAACTCTTTTTGATATTAGTCAGCTCTCATGAACATGAATCTCTTCGCAGAAAAGTCAGAGAATTTTTTTTTCGCAAAAAGGTATAAGAAGTTGATATTCCTATCAAAACATGCCTTTAAATACCTATAGTCATTTTGATGCAACAAAATCAAGTTGAACAAAGTACTCCTTCTGAGTGTAACACTTCTAACGCCACTGAGTATAGTTTCTTGGAAAAAATTAATATACTACCTAGGTAGTATATGAAGCCTAATGGTGCAGTGCTACCGTATCTGTTGGCAGCTGCTTATATCAAATTAAATTTCTAATATGATTCAAATTTTTGGTTAACTAATGTGAAAAACAAGTCCATTAGTACAACTTCCTATAAATGAATACGTATTTTTGCTATGCAATATGGATTTAATCTCGTAGAAACGGCTCTAAGTGAAAGTTATGTCGACAGTACGAGTGAGTACGAGTGACAAATGTTCAACGTCTTTAAAATTTGGTTATCATGTTGTCTGGACAGCAAACAACAAATTGTTTTAAAACATCAAGGCTGCGTTCAGATAGCGTTGGACGATGTCAGGGTGAGAACTTTTCACACTACACCGTTCAAATTTTATCGACATTCAAACCAGTTGAATCGTCCATATCGTTCAAATTTGCTTTGAAGAACGTCCAGGTAAACAACTTTTCGACCCACTTTCCAGTGAGTTAATACTTGCCCGACATGCGCAAAGTGAACATACGCCACATTTGTTTACATGCAAATTCAAAATAGTTTAATATAAAATACTAAATTAAAAGAAAAAAATTGAGATAAATAGTGAAACATTTTGACCGGCGTTTGACAGCGATGGAACCGTAATAATTCACGATGGCAATATGTTATTGCAACATTTGGCAGGTATGTGCATATAATGCATAAATTAAGCAATTTTGCAATTATTATTATGATTTACGTTTATTCTTTGCATTCCTGCTATTGCTCTAAATGCTGTTTTTATGTTTTGCCTGTCATCTTCCATGGACCATTTAATGATAGTGGATGCTATTTCATTTAAAGCATTAATGACTCGCAAAAAACTTGAGAACAGGGAAGATTTTCCCATATTATATCGGTTTCCAACTGATTTGCGAACAATAATAGTTTTGACATATGTACATATACTTCTAGTAATAACCTGTAACTATCCGGTATTGCAAATAGCCACAGTAAGAGTTGACGTTCCATTGGAATCCTGTATCTGCCGACACCACCCTCTTGCTTTTCTAAACTAGAGGTTAATCTGACTAATAACGGATTGTATGTTACTCTATTTATTCTAAAATGCTGATGAAATTTTCTGTCCAGACTATTTGCTATAGTTCTTTCAATGAAATTTTCTATTCTTGATGGTATCCGCCCCCTTCTATTTATAACAGGCTCCTCGTCTTCGCTGCTGCTTGAACTTGTGTCAAAAATATCCATTGTATTACTTTCTATTAACAAGCAGATTTCTTAATTTTAGGTTATCTTGTGGTACCCGGACGTTTTTTGTCGGGGCGTAAAGTCGTAAAACATTCTCTAAATCTGAACGCGGCCTAAGTGTTATGTATTCTCCATTGCTCGCAAAGCCTTGCCATTTACTTCAAGATACACTAGAGATAGCCAACTTCTAAAGAGTGTCAGGTGAATTTCGTATTCAGGAGTATTATTTGAGTCACAGTTAAAATTAAATTGCCATTTGAAAACCATTTCTTCCGCAACTTAAAAAACTCTAAGACTCATTATACGAATATGTAAATACTTTAGAAGATAGCAAATTGAATTGTTTGAAAATATTATAAGTGCTTGTTGCCTGTATAAGCTACTGAAGTATGGAATTAATTGTGCTACGCTTTTGGCAAGTGTCAACACTTACGGTCTAGATTGGGGCTTCAAAACTTTTGCAACTTTCTTCTACAAGAACAAACCATGGATTTAGAGCACTATTAACTCATATCTCAACAAGCGCTTGTAACATCTATAGTGATATTAAGTACATAACATGATATAGCATTTCTAATTTTATATTTTTTTTTACTGAATTAACGTATATTACTGTTAAATACGGTGAATGTGATTCTTTTCGTATGCATGTATTTATGATGTTTTGTCCTGCTATTGGATCTTTATCCGCTGGATAATAAACTATAGTTAATATTATTTATTTTTCTGATATACGTCCAACTTGGTCCATGGCTTCTCTTCGCTGCATCTGGTGCTGTGGAGGTTTGCAGATCCCTACTAAACGCCAAATGGCATTCTACTTTTCTTTGGGACATCCGCTTGGGGCTTACTCGCATATGGAAAAAGAAAACTTGGTCATGCCACTAAGTTTTATCACTACTAGTGTTGATTTGCTCCGTCCAATATTCACAAGAAAGTGAAAAAAAATCAAGGTATTGTCATAATCATTTCTAGCATCCAGTTCTAAATAATATTTAAGCGCGTACCTTTCAATTTCATGTGTGTAAATGAGTTTAGGGTGGCGCAAGAGAGGACTGTTTGTAGAAATGCCGCATAGATCAGGAGTTCGATACTCTGGATCAGGAATCCAACACAATAGTGAGTCAAGGTAAACGCTGCCCACAGAAATTTTGTAGCAGTAGATATAATAAAATAAATCTGGTCGAATGGCCCCGCTGAGAGATTCATGGCTTTGAGTTTCAAAGCATCAGTTGTATAGATTATTAACATGTTGTTTGTTCTGTGTGGGATGTCACTGTTCCTAGTGTCCGCAAATAGCTTTAAACAACCAGCAGTTTGTTTAGAAGTTTAGAACAACCGTACCAGTCAAGTATCCAACTTTAGTAAAAAATGTTTCCCGCAAGTTTGAGTAGTCGTAAGTTCTTCGTACAAAAGCCAAATTGGCCACTATCTCCAATGCTTGATGAGAACTGTAGCTTCGGCAATCTTTTGTGCCCGAAAAACTTTCATAACCTTTCAGCCAATGGCCAATACTTTTTTTTGTGGAGCCACAGATCATCGAGCTCGAATTTAGCGCAGTGGTAGGTACATAGGGTGAGATATTCCATGCCCTGTAGTTGTCCGTAGTCGCGTTTGTTGTCGCTTTTGTCTCAGAGGCCACTTCTGAACAGCTTAGCCTTTACGGGTGTTACGCTCGTCATGATACAGTTCATATATCTCCTAATTTTCCAGTTTGATAGAGCGCCGCTCTAGTGCGTGATGGGTTACTGATGGTTTAATATTTTTTTCTGGGATTTATGTTTTCCAGTCTCGTAGAATCCATCATATAGGGGCTGGCGCTTGTCGAAGATCTGCTTGAATCTTTCTCTGAGCTTTAAAGATATCCTAACAGTTTCATCAGTTTGTGGAGAGTTTTTTAATTTGCAAAATGCTAACGAGAATTATTTCTTTGTGGCTCACCAGGTGTACAATGAATGTTATAGAGAACAACGGCAACATCATGGTCAGGACCGTATTGATAGGTTCTCGACCTCACTGAATACCAAAAGAATTTACTGATAATATCTCTAGTACATTGGGGAAGATCTCATCAACCCACAAATAAAACATTCTCTGCGATAGCCTTACTTTTTAATTATCTTTAGGATACATCACTGAACTCAATTTGTCATTACTTGTTTCTAGCATTTCTGGCAACCGCCCTCAAGGAATCAATCTGGTCCATGCCAATAGATAATTTATCAGTGAATCAGCAAGCGTTTTCAAAAAAAGGAAGGAATTATTCTACAATAGTCACAGTTACTAAGTCCTTAGTTTGCTTGCTTATTGAACAGGTGATCCTAAACTTGGCTTATACGACGAATAAAAGGTAGAATATCAAGTGAACATTATCTGTTTCCCTTTAGCATTAACAATGCCCTCATCTTGAGTTCTAAATTTGTGATAAAGTATTTCGCACCAGAAATAATCTACACTTTACAAACAATCACATCGGAAAGTTGTTGACGTGTCCCCTAAATTTATTGTTATATCTCACCTGTTCACGGAAAATTAAAATTTTAGCGTCTTAGTGATATTTTGCTTTAATTTTCTCTGCAATTCGTTTTAAAAATTCAACGCACCCGTAGCTGATGAATATTTGATTCGAAGTTGATCCTCAGGCGAAATAATTCAGTTTCGTGAAAACGTAGTACAACACTTTGTCGATTCAACTTTGTTAATTCGAACAAAAGGATCTAAAATCGCATTAGTTGCTGAGAGAAAAATGCGTAAAAGTATTTAAGGACTTACTCTGTTAAGGATTTATCCTAATCGTATCAGAAACGATAGTCGGTACGTATCAAAGTGGGACATTATGTAAATTCAAACATGAAAGATGTTCATTAAATCCGGGCTACGGGCTTTGCGGAACCTCCTCGAAAAAAGAAAAGGAGAGATAAATATTAAAAGAGCAGATGCGAGTTTTATTTTTATTTCTTTCTTTCTAACTCGTCGTTCTTTATACCACCGCACCGTCGTGTTTTGCGGCTCATTTTCCGAGTAGTGAAAAGTCCTTTTTAATTCTAAACGTGAAGACGCCAACCGAGGACTCTGGCAGCGTAGATAAAAATCAAGTTATATTGCATCTTAATGAATACTGTTTTTCTTTAAATAAAAATACAGTAACTTAAAAGAATTCGACTCGGAATGAATTTCTATTTTTTTTATTTTCATTCAGTTTAATCTGTTCTGCCAGCGTCTTTTTTTTGCTGAGGATGATTAGTTTGGTAATTTCTAGTTCGACAAACTTTAAAAAAAAAGGTGGTTAAACTAAATATTAATAGGAAAATGAACCGCCTTGGATTCGTTAAATATGTTGGAACATCAACCCCACTCTCCAGATTGCTCCTGCAAACTTTTTGTTGTCTTCTCATTTCAAGGGAGCTTTGAAAAAAAACATGGTTTTGTGGACGTAAAGATTTAGGAGTGTACAGTTCGAAGAAAAGATTTTTCCGACAGTTGGTAGAATGTAAAAAATTTGTTTATTTTGAATAATTCTGTTAACATATCACTATTTTATTCTTCCTGAAGAATACAATAGATGTAGCGAAATATTGAAAAATCGGTACCTTTATTTTAAGTGTGACCGAATTTATGAGATTTTTCGATCATGTGAGACACGGTCAAAAAAAGTTTCTAGGATAACAGACTATAGACTATTCCAATCCTAGTATTTAGTACGCGTCTTATAGAAACCGACGACATTGTTGCCACGACTAAAATAGGTTGGCAGCAATTAATAAATGACAAGATATTTGAAATACTTTTTGGTTAGAATTTTCCAAAAGCGAAAGCTGTCAAGCGAGTACAATGGTTGAAGTGAGGTTAGTTACGTATTGATCGTGGTGTAATTTAGTTTATTAATTTACGAATTTAATTAACAATTTTTTGTGCTGTTGAGCGGCTTATTATGTCAGGCAACTAGCGGGGAATTTTATCTCCGCCTAAGTTCCTCCAGATCATGATAGGGGCGACCATTTTACAAGTTTCTCGGGAAGGGATACCTCGCGTGAAACGGAATCAGATGACAATTATGCCACATCGTCACATCGGTCTTCGAAACGACTTTGACATTTGTCAAAGTTATATTTGGACTATGTTCGGGAGTTACACCAGCACTGCCAACTGCAAACATATTAACTAATCTTGCATCATTGCTTTGAAATAAAAGAAGACAATTCGTTACAAATTGCTTAAGATAGTAAAACACCATAAGAGACAATACTGAATACTAAGGTTGGAATGCTCTATAGTTAAGAAAACTGAGTGACTATTTATATTTCATCTTTGGCTCAGGTTGCTAGCACAAGCCAGCTCCGTTATCTCTCCGTGTATGGTTTTGGGAACATTTTTCTATTTTTTTTTTTGAAATTGGAAATAGGTAGGTATAGGCAGTTACTAACACAGTTAAGCTCTAATGCGGATAAATTCCGATAACCCAAACTGTCACAACGTTAGATTTGCAGTGGAGGTTCAATATTGTGGTGTTAGCGGAATTTACTTGTGTTATACAACCCTACAGTCCTTGAAACAACAAATTTAAACTAATTTAATTTAAATTTGTGTATCGTCTCAAAAGTGTTAAATTCTTATCACATCGCAATTGTTTATACAGTATACGTTAAGAAAAATGCAAATTGTAATACATTTCTTCTCACACCACCGCACATGCCTTTGAAAATTTTTTATTTCCAATAAGAAATCAAAATTTATCTACTACAGCTACACAGGGTATTAATAAAAAGTCTTTATATGTTTTGGTAAGTGATAGAGGAGATCATAACAAGAAAAAACTCTAATACACTGATATTCAAAATTCATTTGTTTTCGAGATTCGAAATTTAAAAAAAATGTACAACAACTTATTCAGCACTCTCGAAACTTATCGCATTACGCAAAATATCTTCCTTGCTCTTGCAAACAAAGTTGCAGCCGCCGTCAAAAAAATTCACGCACTCGATTGTATGCATCTTCATTTTTTAGTTGTTGGCAACCGTCTACTACTACAAGTAGGAACCTTCCGAAGAAGGTGATACCATGATTAGCCAAGCGCACAACAACAAACAACAAATATGACAATTCTTTCCCTTAACTTCTTATCAAATATTCTAAAATACACAAATAAAATTAGAAAATCACCTCCTCTATGAAGAATAAATCGTTGCCATAATGTTTTTTTGTTCCGATTATTTGACGTTGTCATGCACTGAGTCAAATTAATTTGCTTTTTCTAATTTCGTAAACCTTAGGTGCCTTACATTTTATCATTTCTTCTAAAAACTGGTAATGAAGAGAAACAGTTTCTTTCTTTTAACATTTATCATTTGTTTGGTAGAAATGAATTATTGTCGTCCAATGCGTAAGTGTTTGAGTCATGAAGAAATCGTCCATGCTATTTCGTAAATTAACGATTGCATAGAGAAACTAGGGGCTATAACAGGAGACGCGGACAAGGTAGGAAGCGGTCAACTACTAGACGACTTACTGTTTTGCGAATAAGGCATTGCACTATATGCAGATTAAAAACCTTCGAAATGTAAATGCTACCGTCTCAGATAGTAAAGGACAGACTTAAAAAACAAGAAATACGTACGAGAATACCGGCTAAATACCGCATACTCACTAAAGAACACCGAGTTCGCAGACTGCAATTAGCGAGAGATCTTCGTGATTGGACCAATGAAGATTGGGCTAACATTCTGTTCACAGACGAGTCTAGGTATTGCCTGCTCCCATCAGATAGGTCGCTGCCAGTATATGTATAAACGTTTGTCGTAATGGCACTATGACCACAGATATGTACATATATTAGGCTTATCTTAGAGCTCTATGCGGATCCATTTGCATATATAGCTCTTACATTGCCACCACTGTACAATATTATCTAAACAAGATTCGCATACACTTTTTGGAGTGGCCAACCCGAAGTCCAAGACATGAGTGAGTCCAATAGAGCATGTCAGGCACCGTATTGGGTGGCCACTACAAAACAAATAAGTTCCACCCCACCAAGAAGGCCAGAAGAGCTAGAAGCATTCATTGCAGAATGGAAGCAGGTACGGCCAGACTACATCAAAAGTCTTGTGTCTTTACTCAGGTGGATGGCAGCAGTAATATGAGCACAACTCATTAATAGTTCAAGTTTTCGTTGATTAAATTCTTTGTTTTGGTATTACTTTGTTTTGGTTTTACTTTTTCATTTGTTATATTTATCGTAGAATGCAAGTTGCAGTCTATGGTTTTTTTCCTTTGCAGTTTGTTATGCTGGTGTAATACTATAAAACATACAATGTATATGTCAGTTGTTTCTGCATTTTGTTGATCTTTTCTTAGTAGACTTTTCCACGAGTTTATTATCAAAAAATCAGCTCTATTAGAAAAATGCATTTACAGCAGTATGCTAAAATTATGTTCGCAGCAATTCTTTTACCCTCTCAAATTTTTTGCAAAATCCGTAAATAAATGTAAAATTATTTGCTTATTCTTAGTGGAGTAGAAGAAACAAGTTTGGAAACGATAATTGCACCAATTGACTGAAGAAAAGAATACTGAATAATCAAACTCAAAGAAAAATCAATTGTAATCTGAGAAGAAACTGTGCAATGAAATCTAATTGGTCCATCAAATATAACTTTTGTATTTAATGTATGAAACTATATAGAAAAGCAAAAACCTTTATAGGCACATATGTATATGAGTAGAGAAAAGAAATTTTTTAACGCTGACAAAATGTAGTATACTCAAAAAGTTCGTTGACCAACACATGTACGTGGCTATTATATTAGCCATGTTGATGGCTTGAGAGCATTATCCTGACTTCATTTGCTCCTTGTTTCCTTTCTGGTCGTTCACCATCCAAAATTAACTGGCACATTCTCTGAAATTCCCTCCGTTCGTTAAGACTTTCTAAGGTCCGTTGGTGGCGCGTTAATTTCATCAGACATGAATGAATTAGAAAATTTTAGTCCTCCAGGCTTTTTCTCACCACCACTATATCCACCGAGAGCACTCCGTTGAGATTTCACCGAAACCGCTTTTCTTATTCCGAACGACTGCCAAAACGAGCACATCTTACTTTTCTCTCGTTTCTGTCCTCCGCCGGTCGTTTTACCAACTTCCTCCCACCCAATTAGCTACTTCTGAGGCCGTACCGAGATGTCCTTAATAAAGTGAATATTTTTGGGAGGCTAAGAGGGATCACGAGGACGACGACGTCGGGCTAGTACGTAGTGAGGTATTAATTTATTTCTAACCGAGAGAAATTCTCTGTCCGTACGAAACACAGAGGGAAAGTCAAGTCGTTAATTTGGTTTCGCGGGGAATAAATTAAACTTAGCGTTTATTTACCTACGCCGAGACGTGGTTGTCTGTTAATATGGATAAGTTTGCTTTGTAGGTTTCTTCTGTTCTACATTTAAATGCATAAAAGGTTAAGCTCTAGAAATATTTCATCTTGAAACTGTTAATCAATTTTTTAAGGCGATATTCTCTGAACGAAACAAACAGTATAGCCTGTAATTGGGGCGATCTAAATAAAATTTGTATATCGAATTACTATGGCTGAACTGTAACAATAAGCTTGTAACTGTTATAATAAATAGCATATTTTTAAGAGCAAGATGATCTGTACCTTCAAATTGCTTCGTTTTTTTATTAGGATGCCTATGAAAGCTATTTGGAAGCTTGTTATAAAAATTGCATATTCCATGCATTTTGGCGTCAAAATGTAGAATGAAAATAAAATTTATTAGAGTAACAGTACTGCACCTCTAACGCTATTCAAAATTATTTAACAGATAGTTGGAATAGCTTTATTATTTGCTTAATTTTGCTTGAACAGTTGTGGGTGCGTGCTAGTCCAGTAGTAGGATATATGTAAGTGTTGCTGATGTTCCAGATTCAATTATCGACACTGTCTTTAACATTGATTCCCAACTTAGGGTAATAAAATAAATATTTGTACATATCAAAATATGAAGGTAATAGTAAAGAATAACTGTCTTGGTGGATACGTCAAATTTAAATCTCCTAGCGTTATTCAATTCGATTTGGTACCTCTAATATCTGACATTTGTTGCTATGCATACACGAATCACTGACGGCATCGGCCAAAAGGTAGTTAAAACTGATTAATGATATGAATGAAACTGATAATTGATTTGGGTCAAGTGTTTCCCAAAGATCAAACAATAAATAAAATTGTATTACTGTTTCATATGTAAGTTAAAGTAAATGAAGGTTGTTATAGTTACACAATTTGGGTGAAGTTCGTTGGTTGATATGGGTATCAAAGAAATTTGGTTTCTGCAGGATAACACCAAATCCCATTCATGAAGAAAAACAATCGAATTGCTAAAATGATTTCCTGGTCGTGTGATAATATAAGAATGCCGGGCTATTGCAGTTCCAACGAACTGACTATTTATCCTCTTGTATATAATCTAAATATACAACCACGCACGAATACTTAAACTAAATAGACTATTATTTATTATCTTTGCATCAGCATGGGTTTATAACTGGGAGATCAACTAATACCAATGTACTTAATACATATTACTCAATTTATTTTAACTGCATTGGATGAACTCAAACAAGTTGATGTAATCTACACAGACTTTGCAAAGGCGATCAACTTCCTAGATATCAGTATACTTTTAACAAAGCTTGCTTGCATTGGCTTCTGCCCTTCACTTATCAATGTGATGGGGTCCTACTTGAAAGGCAGAACCGCGTATATTACTTACAATGGCTTCAGCATCAATACTTTCTCAGTGACTTCAGGAGTACTACAGGGATCCCACCTCGGTCCTCTGCTATTTAATATTTTCATTATCGATTTGCTGGAAAAGTTGAAGTGTGATTGTTTGAGTTATGTGGACGATTTGAAGATCTACAGTGTTGATAATATTACTAACTGCATCAATCTGCAAACGAATCTTAGCCTTATCAATAAATGGTGTGCCTGCAACAACATTTCTTTAAATGTCGATAAATGCTCTGTGATATCTTATACTAGATGTTCCCTAAAAACTGTGTATGATTATTCAGTTAAGGATGGAATAATTCCTAGAAGGCATGAAGTTCGTGACTTGGGAGTAGGTATTGTTTGACTCCACATCTGGTACATGTCCTTGTCTGCTTCAAGATCTCTGGGATTTGCAATAAGATCATGCTGTGACTTCACCAATATACATGCAATTAAGAGTTTGTACTCTACTTTAGTTCAAAGTAGCCTGGAATATGCTTTCTTGGTATAGCATTCGCATTATACTTACCAGATACTGGCCATTGAGCAGGTACAGAAGTGCTTTCTGAAACATTTATCTTTCAGAGTCTCAGGAGCCCATCCTGAACGTGGTACAGATTATGGTGCACTATTGGTGGCGCATAGGTTTCATTCACTATTAGATAGAAGAGATAAATACAGTGTCAAGTTTCTACGTAATGTTCTTGCAAATGTAGTGAATTCAACAACTTTGCGAGTGATGTTTTAAGAGCGCCAAAGGCTAGACCTAATTTGTTAATAAATCTCCAGTTTTCCACATGGCGAATAATTTTAATAAACAGTATTCTGGTAGTGGAAGCATTTAGATTTATCTACAGGTTCTATTGTAGTTGGTTTAAACTGTTACTACATATGTACCTAATTGATTTATTTATATCACACATGCTGCTGCGCATTTAACGCATTTAACTTTATTTACTTTTCGAATAGTAGGTAGGTTATCTTTATGTTTATGGATTGCGTAGTAAAATCTGGTTTATGTAATGTATCTTTTGTATACAAACTATGTTACCTTGTTGTATTCATAATTTGTTGTTGCATTTCTATATTTACATTTTACTGCACTGCATGTAATTGTAATCGTGTATTGTCCTGTAAATGGTGTTCACCGTTGGACATTAAAAATATTATTATTATGATTAGTATTGTTATTATTATTATTAATTATTATTATTATTGAAAGTTGGTTTATTGTGCGAAACCACATTGCATTAAGTTTAAATGTGGGCTGGAATAGGCGTATAAGTTTTTTTTTATTTCAGTCGTATTGGTAGAGGATCGTAAAAGGTCTGATATTAAAATCTGTAGAGATTTCATATATGTATGTACTCTATTCTGTGTGCACACGCATATATGCAGTAGTTTAAATCCGATTCTAAATTACCACAATGCTACTTGCTAAATGAAACGTCAATGATATGAGTCAATAATCCTATCGAGTAATTTGTTGTAGCGTACGCCTTATGAAGAAATTATAAAACTTTCCCTCTTGACTTTGAAATATTTATTTATGTTTGTGTGAGAGGATATGGCGGATATTGTCGTGGTTTTAAAAAACTAAGTTCCCGATATATCGCAAATATTTATTTGCGAAATACTTTCCATCTCTTTCACAATATCTTTATAAATGTATCAGTTTATTCTGTCTTCCCGGTAATATGCTACAAACAACGCAGTTTCTCTCCCCCACTTCTCATTAATTCCCGAATCAATATTACTTACTTTCTATTAGCCTGATTTCTAAGTTCTTAGTCGTTTTACGTGGGACAACGTCCTCGTAAAGTCGAGAAACATATTGCAATCGATAGTTTCTAATTAAATTGAGTTACTTAATAAAGCTCACTCCTTAAATATTGACACAAGCCCATCGCAAACTGCCGCTATACCGCGCACAGTATTATTTTGGTTTATATTTAGATCTGAAGCGTTCTTTGTATAACGTTCATGTACTCCGTCTAAGTTGAAGTTCTTCGTTAGACTTCGAGCAGAGGTGAGCCTTATAAATGTTTTATGATTAATTAAATCTGGCAAGGGGCAAATATTTGAAAAGGAGTAAGCACTGCTTAAAATTTAAGATTGAGTTAACTGAGGTTCTGTAACGGGAGGCCACGGTTGAATTTGAATCTGTGTGTTTATTACTGTGTATTTTCTTCAAACTAAATATTTTACATCCGTAATGAATGAATTGTACAGGATGTTATCGTTGGTGGTGTTGACATTTCCTGGTTTCTTATTGTTGATTTAGTAAAAAGAAAAATAGAAGAGACTTGTTGGGATTAATTTCTTCACACCTAATCATGTAATTACCTAATAAATATTGTTAAAACCAAGAAAATTCATTGCATCTAACTCTAGCATCCACAGCACAGTTTAATCGTGAACACAGCAGCGACGAGCATCAAATTTTTGCAATAAGAGAGTAGAGTTGCTTTCTCTGAATGTGTCGGATTAGGCGATTCATTTCTGTAAATAAACCATCTCTATACGCGACAACTTCAGCATCCGACTCTTCCAGACAAGAGGAACTTCGTTATATTAGGTAGAAGTTGTAAATACGCCCTCTGTACAAGTCCTGCTCGCGTTTGAAGCAGTGAAATGTTTACAGGCATGCTGCGAGCAATGAAACATCTTGTAGTGGAAAATATTGTCTTACGACGTAGGTAAATTCTACGATATTCAATTTATAGACGGCAAACGAATGACTAGCAAGTGTCTGGATGGTATTGCATGCATACTACGCGCGAGGAAAACTACGCTGGAAAATTTTTATCTTTTGCACGCCACATTATTGTAGGTACGTGTATACTTTTTTATTTTGCTGTCGCATTATATGTACGTAGAAACGTGGAAACATTTTCCGAGAAATGAAATCGCTTTGCGGACGTAATCAAGATTTATATGCTTACGGGATTTATCCATTTAAACTACCGACAGAATATGTTCAAAGCCATTCAATTGCATGATTTCAATAAATGTAATTTGTGTGAGAAGGTGCTTGAAGCAATTTTGTCGTTCCGACTAACAATAAGTGAAAGTCGTAATATATATATGAAGAGTAATAATGTATGGTTGACCTCTAGATCAGGATGTATTTTACTGTGTAAAAGGAGGAAAGATATCCAGGGTCTTGTAAAAGACCTCTTGCATTGATGTGTATACTTAAGAGTATATTCGCAATAGTGGTTCTTTAAGCAAGCATTTCGTATTAGCTTCGAATATGGTCGTCACAATTCTGTTGCGGATATAAAAAACTGTTCACGCTTGGATATGGTTTTCGGTGGAAAATGTAGTGCGTGTGAGTGCGTCAATTCAGCAATTTCCAGACCGTCCACTACTTAAGCATGCAACTGACTGATAGTAGTGTACGAAGAATACTGATCTCTTCCTTACACTTCTGCTTCCATCAGGTTTTGGTCACAATTTCTGCTATTGAGTAGTAGGAAACCTTCAGAAACTTCGTCCAAAGCCCATTCCATCATACCAGACATCATGTGACAGTTTGGAACGTCATTTCTGAATTTGGTATGTGGAGTTCAAATTTCTTTTAAGAAGATGGCGTAATGGAAACTGTTACGTCAAATCGCTACTCTCATAATAGTAGAAACCTGCTTGTAAGATAAGGAAAACCATGAAGACGCATAAATCTGGTGCTAACGAAACGGAGTTTTTAGAGAATTTAAGTTGAGGGTGATGTTGCACTTTGATCTGATGATCTATTTTGGTCTCTTTACTCGCAGATGTAACTCCCCATGAAGTCTAAGAGGTTTTATAAACTGTAATAGCTGTGATGGTTTCAAGGAGGGTTTTTCTCAATCGCCAATGATAGCTTTGTCGAAATAAATTGCTATTGTGTTTCAAATCTATCATTGTCAGGTGTCCTCCAATGTGGCAGTGTCTTGTGAGAAAACCCACAAGTACACGCAGTTTGTTCCTACATAGTTCTAGAATGGTCCTTGCTCTTTTCTTACTGAAATTTCCAAGGAATGCCTTGAAGTGTCTCAGTCTAGGAAGATTCTTCCAGAGGGTTGCTCTAAATTCTAAATTCTTCTAAAGCTCTGAAATTATAAAGGTTTACATTCCACGGAGGATAAAGTGAAGAATTATGGACACCTCCCAGAAAAGACTTTGCCAATGTATCAATAATAAAAACAACTATTTCTATGTAGAATGTAATTTTTAAGACCAATTAAATCGATGTAGTATCTGCTGTTCACTAATTAAAGTATATTGTTGTTTTTTTTGTAATACCCTTTCGAAATAGGGGAGATCTTTATTGAGTACCTCTCCGTTTTCCGTATATTTAGATTTATATTATTCTAAAAACATATAATTCTAGCATTAGTATTTATTTTCGAAATTTTCTTCTGTAAAACTTACAAAGTCAGATTATTTTCTCTATCAACATGTAAAATAGACTTCTAATGTATGTTTCTTTTAAAATGCGCATAATTTATGCAAATGGGCTACCTTTGAAGCTACGCCGCAGCACATATGCGGCGTTATGCAATTGTAAGGGCACATATGTGTGAGTATTACGCAATTTGCATGCAAACTTATTATAAAGGGGCTGTATGCCTCTGCAGTAATGTACGTAGAATAGATGATCACGATTTGCATAATGTAAGTGGAAATGGACACTACCCTGCTTCTACGCAGTATCATGTTAGTGCACCATGTTGTTGTAATTAGAGTAATTTCATAATTCATAATTCAGCATTTAGAACTTAAATATAGTGAAAGAGAATTGCCTTAAATTTTGTGTGTAGTGATTTAGTTCCGTTAGTTTTACTTTGAAATTTTAAACAGCACTAGAACTATTAAAACAAAAAAAAGTGGATTACAGTTGATCGTTTGTATAAACCCTCAAATTAAGTTGGATTTTCTTCATTCATTCTATTGCTTCTTCTGCAACAGGACGCTATCAGAGCTGCAGAACTGTGAGTGGACGGCAGGTGTTTTATGTTTACAGACAGGATTGGGTGTTGCAGCTGAAATATAGTTCCTGACGATACTCATATGAACCCTTTAAGTCATCACGCCATTCTTAGTAGATGCGAAATATGTTCAGTATAACAAAAAACCAACAAATTTTGAGTTTGTATAGGAATCTATAAAGATGCTTGTAGGATGACTTACAGTTGTATTCCGAACCATAGGAATACTTTAGTGTATCTAAAGTAAACAAAAGTCAAAATATTAACAAAAAGGAACTAGTCTGGTTTGGTGTTAGTATTTAAACACCTGTGGTAAATCATTGCCTCATGCTACTCCCTGTGGTATACCTACAAACGCCTCTCTAACCATCAGAACGGATTTGAAGTTTTGACACTTGTAGAGGCCAGATACAGTAGTATAGGCAACAAATAAGATTAATCTAATTTTATTAAACAATATGTATGAACTCGTTTGCCCTCGATCATTAATTTATGAACTTAGAGCATTTGAAAATATTAACAACTTTGTTTCTATGGATTTATCTTATGCTGCTGATAATTTTTTCCACTTCTAGGTCAATTATAACACTTTTAATTCGATTAAAAATCAATTTATTCCAGAACCTTTACAATTTTTTAGGTTATCGTTAGACAACTTCTTCAGTGGAATAAAATTGACATTTAATTCGTGTCAATTAATAAACAACTAGCCATGCCTACCAACAAAATTATCTACAAACAAAGAAATTCAGTGATATATAGGATTATGTTTAAAATATCGTCGACAAATTAAGATATTTTGTAAATGTAACTTATAATCATAAAAATCCTTATATCACTGTATTTTTTGTCAAGCTCTAACAATTCTGTTCAAAGACTACGGAAAAACATGGCAAAAAACCTAGTAGTTTAGTAGGCACTAAACAAAATAGTAAAATATATCACACAATTCCATACATCAACGACTTAAGTGACAAAATTTAATAGCAATTTAAAAAATTAGACATAAACATTACATTTACACCAACCAATAACAGACAGTTATTTAAAATTTAGAAACTAAGATTAAAAAAGATAATCCAACTAATGTCGTATATAAATTAGAATGCAAAGACTGTGATAAATGTTACGAAGGTCAGACTAGACAATCCTTAAAAAAACGACTTTATACTCATCAATACACTGTAACGCATAACATAACTGCAGAAACTGCTTTGTCTAAGCATTCTAAAGAATTACGACATAACTTTGATTTTGAAAATGTTAAGATTTTAAAAAATGAAAATAGTTAGAAAAAGAGATTAATATATGAAATGCTATACATTAAGAAAGAAAATAATGCGGCCAATTTTAGAACAGATATTGAAAATTTAAGTATTATTTATAATAATTTAATCACCTAATCACGCCTGAATTTTGTCAAATTAAGCTCTTGAATAGTTTTTTTTTGCCATGTTTTTCCCTAGTCGTTGAACAGAATTGTTAAAGCTTTACAAAAAATACAGTGATATAAGGATTTTTATGATTATAAAGTTACATTGAAAAAATATTTTAATTTGTCCACGATATTGCAAACATAATCCTATATATCACTGAATTTCTTTGTCTGTAGATAATTTGTTGATAGGCATGGCTGGGAATAAATTGATCTTTAATCGAATTAAAGGTGTTACAATTGACCTAGAAGAGGAAAAAAGTATCCGCAACATAAGATACTTACATAAAGGTCATAAAAATACGTATATTAATTTTTATGGGTTTGAATATTTGAATAAATTGCTGCATAAGAGCACAGATTTTAAATTGTCAAAGCAATGCCAAAAGGCCTTCTAATTTGTATGTATGTATATGATAATGTTGCGGTAATTGTAATTTGTAGAATCACCGGGACATTCAATTAAATTAACCAATTCAATTATCTCTATGTATCTGATGTAACAAAATGTTTTGATGGATTATCGCGTTTAAAATGCTATTAACTGAAGTAGGAAGCGCTCGAGGGAGAAATGATGTTTTAACAAATAGAAACTAGTTTACAGATGAAATCGTTAAGGCATGAGACGAAATGATTTTGCAATACGTACTGGTTTCTGAGATAAAGGAAATTACAGCAAAAACGTAAAAGATGAACAGCACTGGTCACTACATGTATGCTGCAGGATCTTCTGTCCTATTAGAATAGGACAAAACGCATAGAAAAGATTTTCACACAATTGACCTAATGGATTTTAATATTATTGGCACAACTTGGGGAAAGAGCCCAAGGCAATATCACGGAGAGTATGATGGCACAAAGCCTAATTTCCTGTTGCGGTGCGGTGGCAATAATTTTCATTAAGGAACCTGAAGGAAACTGCAGAATGGGTAGCAGAAACTCATGTGCGCACATTGTGTCTGAGTTGCGCAGAATAACGATGTACAAATATAAATCTCGTTGTCTTGGCTATCATCCCAGAATCTAAAAATAATAGTAAATCTATTCCAAGAAAATATGGAGGTGGGTCATTGTTTTTAAATGAAGAACTGTTGAGGGGAATGCATTTTCTTTAGCGTTAGAATGTTAATGTTCAAGAAATAAAAATGGTAGCCCTAATTTTTTCTAAATAAAATCGATAAAATGCTGCTGTAGGTGTCAAATTAACGTTAGTTATGGCAAATTTGATTTCTTTCTAATTCTTATTACTACTACTTGTTCAGTATAGCGCTAAATCTAATAAATACGGTTAGTTTTGCTCATGCTGCTCAAAATGTTACCCTTCCATGTCAAAGCACGTTTCAATATATGTACGTCTTCTCAATTCTTGCCAGACCTTTGGAAAAGTTTTGGCGGTTTTGCGCATATGATTGCATGCACCATATATTTGCTCTAGCAATTCGTTTTTGGTAGCAATCCTGTGTGCATAAACTAAATCTTTCAGATGACCCCACAAGTATAATTCCAAAAGGTTTAGATCAGGAGATCTTGCTGACCATGCCAGAGGGCCGCCTCTGCCAATCAACAGTTTAAGGTATTGTTCATTCATATATCGTCGTACGGCAAGAGCATGAAATCTGTCCTGCATAAACCAGGGATTTACAGGAAGATGCAGCATTGTCGAACAGGTGGGGGAAAGAGTTTCGTAAAACTACCAAGCAATTAGTTGCCAATTATTTCATACCACACGTTCACAGAAAACTGTTGTCGCTGCCGTCCTAATACCATTACATGCGGATTTTCATCACGTCATAGTCTGAACTCTGCAATTCTTGCAGTGTTAACTGATAAATATCATATTTGCATCGCTCTTTTATTCATTTATTTTATTAAATTAAGTTGCCAATTGTGCTGGTATTGTTTTAATAAACAATACCAATTCGATATGCATACATACATGCCCACTGTCCACCCATTACCATTGCAACCAAAATCTGCGATCCAAACATCTGTTCGTTTATGTCGAACAAAGCGTTACGTCACAGATACACGGCACTTGACGGTTGTTATGACAATTGTCTCTGTACGTGCGTACATAGAACACCCACAGAAATGAACAAGTGTCTGACGTCTCGTATTTTACTCCCATCTAATGTTACGGAATGTTCCGACGGTTACGTAGCAATCGCGCAATTAGCTAGAAGCCGTTGATCGCTCTCGCTGCGAACACAAGCTCTTAATAATTATAATTAGCTATCCGGGATTGTCATAGTCTTCGGTGAGAGCGGGCC
Organism: Popillia japonica; assembly: GCA_004785975.1. Taxonomy (NCBI): domain Eukaryota; kingdom Metazoa; phylum Arthropoda; class Insecta; order Coleoptera; family Scarabaeidae; genus Popillia; species Popillia japonica. The sequence goes on from ML219468.1 coordinate 53,992, forward strand.
GCACCCCTACACAGCGTCCGACACCGTCGGGGAAGTGTGAATGTGTAAATGGAATTCGGGGAGCTGTAGTTGGCGCCTCTTTGGAAAATACGACTACGCTGGCGTTGGTGCTGGTGTCATACTATCATTAAATTTTAGATCCAGTCACTTAATAGCCGGATTTCAGTCGCGAATTCGTGTAAACATGAAAATCTTGACGGTTATGATAGTTGTATTGTATGAATTCGTATATTACGCGTCATAATGTAAAACGTAATTACATGTGTAAGTGTATGTATGTATATAAAAGGACTACCTACTAAAGATAAAGCCAAGAAAAGCCGCTTTAGATATACACGTAATTCCGAGTTGTTGTTGGGAGTGTCAACAAGGCATTGGAATTCCAATGTTCATATGGCTATAGGGCTAGAGAAGTGCTTATTTATGCATAATTGTATGTACGATTGTTATAGTCATGGGAGGGTTGAACATAAAATGTTGGGAGAGCTTTGTTTTATTTTTAAACATGACCGTGAAGTTGTGTGAAGTTATCTTCTCTAGCATTTAACGGTGTTGATCCTAGTTCAGAAAGAAGGGCACAAGAGATAAAGCAAATCTATATGGAGCAGCTTTCTTTCTGCTTCTAACTTAAAGCCAAAGGATAGTTGTAGTCAAGTATAGTGGGTGTGTAGTAGTGGTGTATTAGTTTGTGTTAGTAGATGTGTAGTTTTCCAGCCTTAAACTTGCTTAAAGCACCCACCACAAAAGGTCACCTTGTATCACGATAGTACCAACACCGATTTTACTGGTACTGGTATGATTGGGTATGTAAACACTTCAAAGATTGTAATGGGTTATTCTGTGTATAATCTAGTACCTATGTAAAGATTTGAATATATACTTCTAAAGAAGCTAAAAGTGATAGATATAGAATTAGAAATAGCAACAATAACAATATCGAAAATAGTAA
>ML219468.1:59940-75524 GCA_004785975.1 Popillia japonica
TTCTCTTATTGTGATTCGGCGATTGTTCATAACTATTTATATCACTTTTTCTACGTTTTTATTCATTGTTGATGTGATGAGGCGTACATCTTCTTTACGTCTTTATTCCATTTTTTAGGCTAAATTTGATACAAATTCTTTGATTCATTTCTTTTATATCATACTTTAGGGGCATGTATACCACATAACAAAAAAAAATACAATCGTGCTCTCCAAACCCGCCAAATTAAAAAATTCTCGTTATATCCCCAACACATCTCGTATTTCCTTTAGAATATGGCTAAATTTAGTTTAAAGCTGTATTTAGGAAAATTACCCGTTAGTAAATTTGAGAATATGCCGTCTCCTTATACTATACTGAACTAACGACCTACAGTATGGCGACTTAATTTATTTAACCATTTCGAAGACAATACAAAATTAAAAACTCGTTAATGCGATTAAAACTTGACCGGACAAAAACGGACCAACGTAGTTCAGTTGTAGCGTTATAATTTCGTAATGGAAGAGACAGCCAAGTTTAAAGGTTGTTAGGGAGCTTGCTGCGGTCTTTCTCCTTTTAGATAATGGCTCTGTTCTCATTCTGTCGCCTTGCGAACGAACGAATATAGCATGTATACGAGACAGTGTGAAACGAAAAGGTAGCATATCTAGCTTCATGACGTAGTTTTGCCGGTCCCTAATGGTCGAATCCATTATTGTTCGATTTAAATTTAATAGACGACCGACGCAACCGGTAATGTTGTAAATACGATTCGATATTCAGCTAATTATTTAACTGCACAATTCACATAGTCACGCTACTCTACATTTAGTGTCACGACTGTATGAGGGGTTTATAATTGTTTGGCTAGGTTTTCATTATAGTGTAAGAGTGACAGTAATTTTCTTTCAGTTCTTATTGATTTACGGCAGACAGTTGAGGTAGGGAAGAATCTTATTTGAAATTAATTCAAAATTGCAATAAATTGAACAAAAGAAAATAATTAAGATTTTACCTACAATCAATACAATAATTATTTAAATTATTCTTCTTCTACGCTGGTAAATGAGATAAGTTTCATCAAATGCACACAAGGATTTTTCATTAAGTTTCTGAAGTTAGAAATCTTTAGATATTTCTCAAGAAGCTGTTAACAAAACGTCCATTCTTCAAATCTGGAATTCATTTAATGCTCATCTCTTACGATGTCATATTGTATTTCTTAAATTGGTTTTAACAATCTATTACACAAAATGAATACTTTTTGAATGTACAGAATTAAAAAAAAAACTGAAAATTTCGTCAAATTAAACTAAACGTTAAAAAAATCTACCTACATTTATAAAAAAAGCAGTTTTTTTCTGAAGAGAGCGATTGCTTTCAAACAGAGACAACCTACACTTTGCTTCCAATTTCCTTAATAATAAAATTACAACGGGAACCCAACTCCAGCCACCAGAGTCGCAGGTGTAATTGTTATACACTGGACTACGTAGGCTTGCTTGCTAAGAAACTAACAAAATCGATATAAAGGAACGCATTCATTTAGCGCAAACAACGTTGATTTTCTCAGAAACCAGGGGGCGTTAGGATAAAAGATCGTACATGAGTACTAATGGACAACCCTGGTGTCCCCTTGTAAGCTATTGCAAGGCACCATTGACAGCAGTTTCTATACCATCGATAGATATAATGGAAATGAGTAGCCGAAACATACTACCACTCATATCTAGGCTACGGTTGCGGTTCCACAGAAGCCCCATCAGTTGGTAATGATAATAATAATAATAATCATAATAATAATAACTATTTTATTTCCACACGCAGCGCAGTATGCAAGAGACAAAAGTAACACACTTGACTTGTATAAGCTAGAAATACGTCACAGAAACAAATAGCTTATGTATTATAGAAATCATGGACACAATAACAATTCACATTAAGTAAATACTCCTTAACAGTTTCTTGAACAAGTATAAGTTAGCGATGCTTTTTATTTTAGGAGGAAGATATGTTATATAATTATATGGTTATGTATGTTTATGTTTATATGTTATATAATTTACATCCCATAAAGTAGGTACCTTTCTGAAAAATTTCTTTCCTGTGTGTGCGGGAAGGAAGTGATTGTCTGTCCGTGTATTGTATTTATGAGTAATATTACTGCACGAAAAATCAGACTTATTCTTAAATACGAAGCATAATAAATCAAGTATGTATCTAAATATCATAAAAGGTTAGTAAGCATTAGCCTTAAAATATTGTTTGCAAAAATGTCTATAGCCGAGATTATAAACAATTCGTAAAGCTCTCTTTTGAATTAGAAAAACTCTTTCAGATTGTGGAGATAAGCTCCAGTGCATTACCTACCCCATAGCGCATACAAGAAATGAAATTTGAGTGATAAAGGTTAGGAGAGAACTAATATTACTTTTTTTCTTTAGTTGTTTTAAGGCATAACAAATTTTTGATAACGTACTGCATAGATTGTCGATATGTTCACTCCACTTTAAATTTTCTTTTATGATTATACCTAGAATCTTGGGAGAAGAATCTAAACTGCAAACATGATTATTTATTTGAATCATATCAATAGGCTTACTTTTATTATGAAAGTATACGAATTTGGTCTTATCGCTGAAGCCACAGCATTAATTGTATCAGTATTTACAGGCTTACTAATTAAGCTGACATCATCCGCATACAGTACTCATTTTCTATATTTTTCTTTTGACACGTCAAGATTTACGTTAATGTTATGTGACTGATTGCTATGGATCTTAACAAACTCTATACGGTGTGATAGATATGATTGGAACCATTGTTTAGCCATGCCTTTACCTGATACGGTTCTAATTTATATAGAAGAATATCATGATTTACTAGATCAAATGCTTTTGACATGCCAATAGAAATACCCAAGCAGGGTTTCTCTTCGTCCAGGATTTCATATATAGTTTCTAAAAATTTAAAAATACCTGTATCGGTACTATTCTTCATTCAATTCATTCAGGATTTTGGCGCTAATTTATGTTCATTTTATTTGTAATATATTTATGACATCAGAAATATTCCACCTTATAAATTTGTTTTTAAAGTATTATAATATTTTTTTTATTTGCGAAATTTCAGGTGGTGAGATGCCTTCTTTATTGTTAGGAGTTTTGGATTTTCGGATTTCAATTCATTCCTTTCCATTTCCATTCAGAATTTTCTTATTTGTTGCTCTTATTTTTTTATCCTCTGGTTCGTTGCTTTTTGGTAAACAATGCCATGCATTTACTATAGAAGTACCGATTAGGAAATGCATTGCTAACTTCTGAGACCATTTGATGCGCTTCTGAATTGTAGTTGCATATGAGGCTATTTGGTTGCCTCTGTCTCTGCCAGACCTTCCAGTATATTGTAAGCTACCACTGCTCATGGTTTTATTTTTGGAGGACGTCTGCGAAGAGTGGACGAGTTTGAAATTAATACCATAAGACGTGCATGTTTGGATGACAGTAGTCTGACATCACAGGCATCTCTTCATTTCAGCACTTCAATGCTATTATCGTCTTTCCGTGAATGGTCATTAATAACTCTGTTTAGTAGTGCTGCATGTTTATTTATGTAATAATTCCAGTATGTTTTGGCAGTACCCCCGGCTAGAACTCTATTCCTTACGCAGTACGGTGCTCATTATCGATGTATTTCATGAACGGAAGGTCTCTGACTAGCACCTGTAATGATGTTCAGTGTAGTATACATTCCATTTAGGCGGTTACCAATTGCATCTGTGATTCCAAGACAGACTGGTCTTTGAAACTTTTGCCAGTTGATTTATGTCTTCTTGTGATTTTGGTTTGGTTTGGAGCTTTTGGTAACTATAACGAAGTAACTGTCTTTTTTAAATGATATCGAAGGCTTCCACGGCCCGAGTCTGTATAATGAGGGTTTCCGGATGTTGACCGTGTCGTAGTTGTGCCATAGTAACTCGACGTGTAAACCACGCTACAGGCCAAGAAGAAGATTTTTGCATAGCTTCCTACAAAATGAGAAGCTTTTCAGTGCAAAACTGAACTATGTTTAAAGAGTTTTGGCTTGACTGCCTGCACTAATTCATCAAATATATGCTTGAGTTTGTCATTATCCTCAGAGCAACAGCATTATAATGGCTCTGCTCCGATAAGAGAGAGGATCGTTGATCGATATGTGAGAAGGACGTTCATGTTCGGATCCAAAAGGTATTTGTGTAGCTACTTCCTTCTAAAGGCATGAAATATTACTAAGAAATACTATGTGTATCTACCGGAATAATTAAATGATTTGTTAACATATATGTAGGTAGATGCCTCAATATCTTTTTCAGTATGGCCTTGTATACATATAAAAGAATCTATGTGTTTAGTTAAATTTGCGTTATTATTATTATTATTATCTAGAATCCCACGTTAGTTTACGTTCGACACCTTCATAAAATCTTCCCATAAGGATTATAATCTATTATTTAATTATTTAGTAAGTATCACCTTGCTCATTCATTTATCTGTGTCACATCACAGACATTTATACGAAAAACGAAGCCAATAAAATAATTGCCGCCCGAACGAACAATAATCATAGTCAACTTAAACGTCCATTTATCAAGCGCTCAGAGATTTTGACAGGTCTACGAACTCCGTATCGGCCACAGTTTCCCCTGTCTTAGAACCCTAGCCAACTGCGATATCAATTTTCACGCCAAGCTGAGGGAATGAGACCTTCGACCGATAAACCGATTGGGTGATTAATAATAAACAATTGGAGTTAGAAGGAGTGCAAGTCGGCGGTCGCACTGCTTTCAGGTCTGTTGTGTAAGGATGTCAGGATCCCGGTCCGAAAAGCCACTACCATCGTAATTTATTTCCATTATAAACAATGGCGGAAACTAGAATGATAAATACGCATTGTCAACTGGAAATTCTTCTGAAATATGAGGCCTTCATCTTCCGAGATTAAGGTGATGGTCTGGACGATGGAATTTTAATTAAAGTAAACAACTTGGTATGCTGGCGGATTCAGCGAGAGCGAAATGTGTTGGAGAGTGTGTTAGTTAAAATGAGACGGAGATGTGATATGCATACTTGGTATTAATTTTAGCTGTAATTAATTGGAATTGGAATGCAATACTGCGCCGGCGATGAAGGCGTTGTGTGAAAAACAAACAAGAAATAAGAAGGTAAAATAGATACAGTGAGGTGGAGATTATTTAATTAATCCTCTAGAATGACGTTTTTTGAGGAGATTTATAATCAAACGTACGTTGATAACACCAGACTATCTTGTCATAGGTGAGATTATGATAGAAATCATTACAGTAGAACTGAGATCTTTCTTAACCAGATGCTTAGAGACGAACAGCATTTTTATCTGTGTATGGTATATAGGTATGGTAAATAAAAAAAAATAAAAATACAATAAACAAAAGTCTAACTTCTTTTATGTTTCCGTCGACCGTAATTCGGAAATTAGGTAATATATGAAATCAATTTCCTGTCTATTCATATAGAAACGGAGAAATTCAATTCTAAACTGGTTAGAACGCTGCGCTATATTTTATTTGAATGGTGGTTGGCATACAGGCGAATGCACTCAAAACAAACAAAAGGCCGAATAAAATAAATCGGCAATCACAGCAATTGCGATTGTTCCGAAACTAACACTTTTGAGTTTTTCTATCGAGCTTTCCTATTATGTCGGTTTTGTTTTTTTTTACTGACCGTTCGAAATCAATTTATTGCATTGTGTGTGGGAAATAGTTTTTGTATTTGGTTGCATTGTTTTCCAGATGTATTTTGTACGCGTCTACTACTCGGGTTCTAACAATAAAAGTAAATTCGATGAATGTGCTGATAAGTGTAGTGTCATTTAGCTTGGAATCTTTTCAGATGGTGATTGGATTTTGATTAATTATAGTAATAAATTTATCATTATTCTTTGGATAATATTTGAGACGTTTGCATTTAATACATTTTCAGGGAAATGTTTGTTATAATTAGGGTTACGGTATACAACATGGTTTAATTGGGCTAATTTACAAGAGATTTTGATTGTTCTTAGTAAATTATCGTTTATAAAATAATGAAATATACAGTAGTGGTGCAAATTGTGAAGAAGTGGTGCCATCTACAAGCTGCATAGACCTAAATGCAGAATTATTCGTCAGGATACAATTAAATATTTAGAAAATAAAACGTAACTTTGCTTGAGTAGTCATTTATCGGCATGTTATAAAAAGAAACATTTTCAGCAGGTTGACAGCCCATATACAGATATACAAAATTCAAATACTTACGTATATGCATTTACGAAATTGGCGTTTGCCAATAAGATAAAGAATAGTATTACTGATACAATGTACCACGAGAAACAGAACAAACTGTGCCTAGAATGAGTATTTCAGGCGTGAATGTTTTTGGGATCCAACCTTTTATTGCAAAAGATTATTTATACTTGGCTAACTTAAGTAGTATAACTACTATCTACATAGATACTAGAGGGTGAAACAGAGCAACCAGCGATTTTGAAAAACGCAGGAAATGTACGGTGTCGGTTAAATGGAATGGGGATGCTTTCGGTCATGTTCAACGGTCGTTGTCATTTCCTAATTATGGAACGAGAAGAAAGAATCCTGGTAAACAAAAAACAGTGTGTACGGCTGAAATGCTGTTTTCAGAGCTGCATTTGGAAGAAGCTTGTATCGTTCAATTCGCAAAGCATCACACTCTCAATTTCCAACAGTAGTGTTAGACGAACTTGACACAAAGACCTACACTATCGCCCGTATAAAATCCAACTTGTTCAGGTTCCCAAAGATTCCGATTATGTGAGTCGAAGACGATTCTGTGAAGAATTTTTGAATTTAATTAATGACGATGAAGACATTGTTCGCAAATTATGGTTGGGTGACGAGTTTTATTTTTATTTGTCCGGTTACGTCAATAGGCAGAACTTTATGTTTTGGAATGACACAAATTCTAAACAAATGTATCAGCAACCTCTCCACTCCACGAAAATCACTGTATGGTGCGTTACTCGTATGTCTTCATCGGGAATCATAAGCCCCTACTTTTTCGAAGATGCTGAAATGTTCTGACTGTGACTTCACAAAGATAGGCAGACAAGCTCGAAAACTTATTAACTCCAAAACTATCATAGTACGAAGTAACAGAGGGAACATTTTTTCAAAAGGACGGAGTAACCTCCCACACAACAAGAATCCACATGAATCTTCTTAATTGTTTATTTCCAAATCACCTAATCTTTCGAAATGGGGACACCACGACCCGATCGTTTACCGGACCTCACAACGTGCGACTATTTCTTGTGGGGTTACCCTCTTGTGTGTACCAGAATAACCCATTACGAAGAATTGAACCCATGCAAGAACGAATTCGATCAGAAGTGGCTCACGTACCAGTGCAAATGCTGTAGAATGTCATGAGTAACTTTAGGGCCCGGCTGAAACAATGTATACGCCTGAATGTCACCTTAGCACAGTCATTTCTAAAACATAAACTGACTTAACTTATTAGGAATTCACGTGCAATAGATTTAAAAATAATAATTTTCTGGCTTTATTAAAATGACTATCTGTGTACTATGGTTGAGGAAATGTTCATCGTTAGCCCAGTTATAATTTCTGGCATTTAAATTTGGCTGAAGTAGTATTAGGGAGATAATATTCACCGAAAACCGATTGTATGTTTTTTCCCTGTCCCATTTGGCCGTAGAAACCCTGTATAAGGACCGGTTAATTCTACATAAATATATTTATTCCCTGCTATATGACTATACAGGTACCGGCGCGCTCGTATTGTCACCCGACATTGCACGAACAAGCGCGGCAAGTAATTGGGAAATAGGCGCGTACGATGTGCGGGTGTTCCTTTATCAGCCACTTCATCATCATATGCATCTTGGACGGATATTTAACGTTTGCAAGTATGATAAATAATGTGTTATAGTTAGTTACAGTTAGTTATAGTGAATATATACTGCAGACAGTATATCGCGACAGTAACCCAGTAACTTCACGAGCTCGTGCAATATCGGAAATCGGGTGACCATAGAAGCCTGCCGGAACCGGTATACATATACGCTATAGGCCAAGATACATATGTTCTTCAAAAAGTGACTGTAAACGGAAATAGCCTTTAAACAAGTTTAACCGCGAAATTCAAACTGCATAGTGTACGATTTAAGAAAATATTTAGATTTTCAAACAATTAACAAATGTGAAATCTGTTTTCTCACTTATTCAACTGACCCTCTTAAAACTATGTAAAAAAAGTGAATTATAATGCAAAAGTAAAAGAATAATTCGAAGGAAAAACTATTTTCAAATAGCAGTACGAGTCCTGTCAACAAAACGTCCCAATGACATATGACATGTCCGATATGCGCTTCCCGGACAATCAGGGGTACAGAGAAAGACAGCAGCATTGGTGATAGCTTACTCACAAAAAAGATAATGCGAAAAAGGCACGTTGCACATCTTGGAAACATAGTCGGTAATAAGTTCTTATGGGCTAGCAGTATCCATGTAATATACATGATCTAAGGGAAAATATATACGTAGATAAATCTAACAAACGTCCAAACGTCAAGAATATGATCGACAAAATGTCAAGTCCAAACAATGATTGTAAATGCCTACTTACCAGGAAAATCTATTTCCGAAAAATTAGAAAGTGCAAAGCATTGGGGATCTATTTTCTCGTTCCAAAACTTGTAAGGTGACGCCTAAGATGATCGTTTAGATGTACTGGGCTATATTCGTCCGCATCATCATGTGCTGCTCAAAACCAAGACTAGGGACAACTAGCACCCACTTATGCAAAAAATACAGCGGCACGCAGGCTTTTCTAATCTGAAACCTCTGCACGATTGCACTGGAACGTTGTAAAATATTTAGGTTCGAAGACTTAATGGGTCATATTCAAATTCTACACTTAAAGAGCTGGTAAAACTAAAAGACTTAATAACACTAAGGCTTGACTTCACAAACAGTTTGCAGCGGTATCCAAAAGAGACACAGAAGTAGGAATACGTCTTAATAAGCTTATGTCGAAGCTAATGTGCCTGCACATTTGAAAGCTCTGGTTTAGGGATGTTTCCGATGAGAGCAGGTATGAGATGTGGAAATGTGAAGAATAATGCGTCTGCTGGTTGTTCCACAAAGATTGAGCTATATTGAGCTATTTGTTACATCTCAACAATAGGAATAGTTCCATTATGCATTGCTCACAGTTTTCTAAGCCATAAGATGAAAAAGATGGCAAAAAACTAGTGAAATACACTGCTCACTCAGAAATGGCTAACGATAGGATGAAGAGTTCCTAATTTTTTCATTAAGTTTGGAAATCAATTGGAACCGAAAGATTAGGGGAATTTGCAGTAAATCTTATTATTAGTTGCAGTGAAGAGCCGTAATCAAGGGACGATCACTTCCCAAGCCACAGCCTAAAAAAAATTCCGTTCCATATACCATTCTGAGGTTTATTAACATAGGAAAATTTGTTCGGTTTATCAGTATCACGAAATAGTCCTCAACAAGTGCAAATACAGATCTAGATTTCCTAATCGACAACGTACATGTAAAACATATCCTTTTTTAATTACTACCTCTATGCTGCCTGACAAAAATTATATTTTTCATCTCTGGCCTCGTCAACCGTAAAAGTTAATCGAATGCCAAAGTAAATAACACCGCGAGACCGCAGAAAACACTCTACACAGACTACCCTCTCAACCTCGCGCTTAAAGAATCCTCTTCACTTGCCCGTCCTCTTTTTCTGTGTTTACGCGTTTTAACGACTTACTTCATAAACATTTTTTACTGCCACGTTTAAAATAAAAATCTCGCATTCAAATAAAACTCCCATCTTGAGATTTTCCGCCTTATATTTTATTTTCAGCTGACGCGAAAGGAAAATATTACACCGAAAAGCTTTAATTTTTATCGACGGCTTCTTTGTTTAATGAAATTAAATAAGAGTTAAAACTTGCTAATTTGTTGTTTTATCTTAGTTAATTTATCGTAAATTTACTATACACACAACTTGCAATTGTGCAGCAACATGAAATAAAACAGACTCACTTCTATAAATATCTACTTCATAATTAATTAAAAATTTAATCATGACGACGCCACACTTATGTATAATACATATGTAGACTTTCCAGGAAAACTCATGTATGTATGTATGTACATATGAACATGCGTATAATATATTGTAGGTATACTGATCTCCAACTAAACGAAAATGATAATTCAATAACTGTTGGGAGATTTCTCTTAATTATAATCTTGTCTGAATTCTAGTAACTTTATAAATTTAATAGTGTTAAATGCAGATATATAAACTAAGCGTTCGTTAAAGCTTAGAGGAAGCGCAAGTGAATATCGCATGATTATTTCAATTATGATGGAGACCAGCGTACAACTAGCATATAATATGTCTCACCTTTATACAGGACCTTGTTGAATGTACTCGTGATGATTCTCAGTTCTGGGTTCGGCGTATCTCCTATCTGAAAACAACCGTGACAGGAAAGCATTAGATATACGACACTTTCTCACTCTTCTAATCTTTTAAATCTACCCGTCTGCCGACCGAACCTCGATATGACCAACCCGGTTGCCGTCATATACATACATAAACATCACGGTATGGTATAACGTGTGCACTATTACAACGAACTATATTTATATACACCTTCGTATATCCGTACTATTCGCTGAGGTTAGCGTGACTAAAATCACTTGCGGTACACCGTTTACGTCTCACACGCCATTACGTTCGTGATACTTTAAACCCAGCGACCGGAATTACAAGTTATTTATTATTATTCTTATTAAAAAGGAACGCCTAATGTACTGAACTTTTCCGTTATTGTGGCGATATGCTGGAATAGAAGTCATTTGCAATGATATAATGACTCGAGTGGAATTCGAATGAACGTGGGCGTCTCGTGTTTGAAGATATTTAATCACACATTTAGAAGAATCGTCATCGTCTCCTACATGATATCGAACAAAGGAGCTTTTATTAATGGTGGATGCGCCGGTACGATAAACAATTCGGCCACTATATTCGTTCAATTATATTTCTTATACCCAATTCTACGTCAAACTTGTAATTACCCACATTACTAATTTTTGCAAAAGCTTTCATTAATTTTATTCAATGCAATTTAGTAGGATAATAGCGTTCGCCTGTTCTGCTTTCCACAAAGACTAAAGGTAACACATCCGCTACGTAGAATTGCATAAATTAAATTCATTAATTGCTTGCGACGCTATAGAAACATATCCCTACTAGACAAATTAAGCTCGCAATTCGGACTAGAAACGATCCGAAAACAACGCTGGAAATAAAGGAAAATACCGGAAAATCTTCGTATCCTGTTCTCCTTTTCCGACCCAGGAAGGTGGATCTATGCAACCGAACATGCAACCCGTACACACACGGTTGCTTCACAATATGCTAATCTCTCGTGACATTACCAACGCCCTCGTGAACGTATCCGTCCGTTTAAGGACGGTTAACAAGGTTTTAAGTTAGCCACAGTCAAGGGACACGGCCGCACAATATTCTCGGGAGTACGGTAAAATCGTAGTGTTCGGTTGATACTGTTTTGGAAATTTTTGGAGATTAATAAACCCTGAAATTATAGTGGCGGCTGGTCTCGGGATAACTAAGACCGGGTTGCCAATTATCATATTGTACGGTATTAGTTCCTAATCTGCGACTGAGAATACGAAAAGCCGATAGTGTTGCTTTCCGACTATAAACTTTAATGAAGTATTATTAATTGTAGTTGTCTGTGGATATGAAGGAGTGCATTGCTTCTATCATACGATTTTGTGAACAGGATGACGATATTGGAACACCAATTTTTCCATTAACTACTAACTTAATGGAATAATTACCTTTCTTAAAGCGGTATATTTACTGATTGTATACTTATAATTACAGAGAGTTGCAGCTGTGACAAATATCAGCGTTAACAGTGATATGGCAATTTATGAAGAATGTTTTACGTCAGTAAAACGACCACGTTCTAAACCTGTCACTGGAGTTGATAATGCTTTAGAGATTGCTATTAGGAATACAATCTATTAAATGAATGAGAACTGTCAACATATTACTTTGAAAACATTAAAGGAAAGATTAGTTGAAATGGATATACAATGACCGGCATAAATATTGCAACATATGGGACATTTTTTTTATTATCAAAATTTCCTCCAAATTTTTTAGGGAATAGGTTGTGCATATCTAAGAACCCCAAAAATTATTTGACACACGTCACGTGACTAATAGTATGGCGGTAAATTTGAAAAATATGCCACGAATCTGCAAAAAGTGAGGTTAGAAGGCATCATATCCAAAAAATTATTAAAAAAAATATTAAAAACACAATTTTTTCAAATATTTTTTTAATTGAATTACATATTTCCATTTTTTCATTTTTAGCTGCTCAACTGTAGTAATATTTCTAAATTTGGTTGATATTCAAACAATCTGGTCGATTTTTGCTTATTTAATACAGCGAAAACTGAAAAGTACGTTTTCACTATGACAGTTGTTGTTTCAAGGTACTGTATCTACATAGTAGTAACAAATAAAATTTTACTAACAGTTTCATTCTAAGCTACTTAGCAAACATTACTTGAAAAACATAATATTTTCTTTTGCTTTCTGCGTTAAAGTTGAAACCATTAATCCGAAACTGATAACACTAAATGCATATACTGAAGGTATTCAAGTAGGTTTTGAAATTAGAGAATAACGAATAATAAACAATAGGTAAAATGAAAATAGTTTACTGTCTATGAAACTCAATAAAAGTAAATAAGTAATAATTAGGTATCTACTTAATTTTAGCGAAATATAAAATACTAAATCGATAAATTACATTTAAATAAACAAATACTTGAAATAAACAAATAATAATAATAATAAACAAATATTCGAATATTTGAAAAAATTGTGATTTTTATTTTTTTCTAAATATGTTTACAAAACTTTGCATACAAATTCGAATTCTAAACAACTTTTTCAAATAACTTTTTCGGATATAAATTTACCGCCATACTAGTGGTCACGTGACGTGTGTCAAAATAAATTTTGGGGTTCTTAGACATGTACAACTCCCCAAAAATTTTTACAGTATTAGTCTATCTAAATAAGATAATAAAAAAATGTCCCATATGTTGCAATATTTATGCCGGTCACTGTATATGTACACTAGCAGCCACGCTTGTCTACGCACTATTCCTAAAACATTGGATTCAAATGGGCAAAAGATAGTCCTCGGAGAGGATTGATATAGAATTGCCTCACGTTATTCTTCACCGAACGACTTTTCTAAAATTGTATCATGCATATAAACAGGCCGATGTATATACATAATTTTATTTTCTAGATGAAACATCGATTTTTCAGAATGGTACGATTGCTTGTTCATGGCAAGATGCAGATCTGAGATCCGTTTAAACTTCAAAAGTTGATGGTAAAAGATACATTGTCGTGCATGCAGGAAGCACGTAGAGTTTTATTCCAGGCGTGAAGCTTGTATTTTCTTCTAAAACCAACGATGCGGACCATCATGGTGAAATGAATCAAATAAATTTTGTAAACTGGCTCTGTGACCTCTTACTGCTTTTACCTGAACCTTGTGTTATTATAATGGAGAATGCACCCTAACATATCGCCCTTGTTTCAAAAGTTCCTAATACTTAATCTGCAAAAAATTAAATTGAAGAGTGGTTGATTACAAACAATGTGGAATTTACACCAAATTCTCTAAAAAAATTATTATTAAACGTGGCTTTGCACAAACTGCTAAAGAAGTATTTAGTGGAGGAAGTTAGCAGAGGAAGCGGCTTCCTCCATATCATTGCGTTTTTAATGCCATCAAATTAATATGGGAGATTAGTAAGCCGTACAATAATAAACACATCGGCAGAGATAAAAAAATCTGAGCAAGCTAGTCTGAATATATGGGAAGAAGCACTAAATGCTGTAACAACCCAACAGTGGCAAAATTCCATCAGATATGTGGAAACCGATATAAAAAATGGTCGGATCGTGAAATCGCTTTTTACAGAAAAGAGGTTGCACCGCTGATTATATGTACATATTAACAATGAATCTTCTGATTCGAATTTTGAAGTGCTTAAGTGTAAAGTATCATTTTTTAGTTTCATAATGGGTCATCGTACGTGACGTGTGATTTAGTACTTAAACACTGTCTATTCTTTCTGTTCTAGTTGTTGCTTCTCTTACATGTGTACTTTGACAATTAAAAATATGTACATATACTACTACATATGTAGTTTTTGTATATTTAGTTAACACAACTATTAAAAAGTTTTCATAAATCGAATAACTTGAATTAATTCCTTTGAAAGCAGCAAAATAAAATCTTTGGTAAAAGTATTTCTAGGACTCCAGGTTTCGTAATTGATAATAACAATATATACATTCATAAACCAAAATTGTTTCCTTATATGTATATCATGGAGATTCTATAATAGGAGAAAGATAAGCTATGCAATTGAACCGTCTCAAGCGTCTTATCCTAAAATATCTGACATGACATGGTGATGTAGACAATAACCACTTGGCAAAGAGGTAGGATTACAACGTCATCAATATCAATGACGAAAGTCCACTGCTAAATTATTTCGCCTATTTGCGAACGTCATAACCCCAAATATTGGTTTCGGAAACGCATTCAAAGTAATTAGCAATGTTTTTAATGTACTTCATAAATCAGGATTTATCAGGATCAGTTTCGAATATCATAAGCATAGGTATGAAGGTTTATTAGTTTATCTTCGAAACCGTAATAAATCCTTTCAGTTTTCAACACTAGGTAAATATCTAACATCTAACAGGACTTTTATTGGTTGTGTATATTTTTCTCATATGCTGGGAGCTAGCTGCATCCGTTTCTTTAGGCATATTGCTAGTATGTATTAACATTAGAACCGCCGAGGGGACAAATTTGTCACTTTTGTAATTTCACGTCGCTGTAAAAACGGTGTTTATGCATGTAAGATGTTGTGGTTTCTCGACTTTTATTTATTTAAGGCATCGAGTCTATTCTACCAACCGACTTTTTCTTTGGCTTCTATATATTTTTTAAAAAGGCCTTTTACCTAGAACCGCTGAGGGGACATTTTTGCCTCCTACTATCTAAACATTGTATAAACGAGTAAAAATCATGTTAGTTGCGATTTGTTTTACATATACTGCAATATTATGTTCTCGCAGCACTATTTCATTATGCGCAGAAGTAAATTCTGACGTCACTTGCGCATCATAACGTTTCTTGTTTACAGAAGTTTCACTGAATAGTCCTACACATTGTCGGTCAGCTAATAGGAGACGGCCTAATATAAACCATCCTGAGATTTCTGCAGCAATCTCCAACACTTCAAGGGATGTGCCAGCTCATTCTGCTAACACTTCACGGGCTCTAAGTGGAAGGAAACGTAGGAGACTCAGTGTTCAGATTTGAGTTACGGGAATAAAGTTATAGCACCTGATGGACCTGGTAA
>SMLS01074037.1:0-56746 GCA_004785975.1 Popillia japonica
CAGATTATATGTATAAAGAATTTTCATTCTATACCCTGTAAGGAAACGTTCTTAATAAATAATTCGCAATGAATCTCTCTTTGGAAGCAGTCTGGCTTGAGATTTATTAAAGTCCGCAATAATAATATGAAATTAGTTTCTTATTGTCCGAGATTAGCTAGAAATTAATCGATTTGGGGCTACGATAGATGCTGACAGAAATAATGCATATACTTCATTACTGTATTGACCGCAAGCTAAACAACTCGTTAGCATCTAAAATGGAATGTATACCTGAAGACCACATTCTCGTAACGGGGATCAGTTTGTTTAAGATTTTGGGTAAATTTACGTCCTACAAATAGCAAACGCCAATCAGATCTTACCGTAAATAACTTATTTGATTCTAATACATCATTTAATACTATAATTTTAGAAATAATTTGATGGTCTCCAAAATCATCAGGGTTGACTAGAAAAACAAAAGTTGCCAATTAGAATGTTTAGAAATGGCATATATTCAAAGACAATACACTGACTTGCACATTTTTTTACTGCCTTTTGTGTCAACACTTGGATGTGTTCTTTAGGTTACTGTTTCATATTTTACATCACTAATATTAAATTCTGCAGAAAAAAACCATAACAATTGAAGAAATGTTGTTCTGTTGGGACGTTAATGTTTAGAAGTTTTTTCAGACATCAATCAACGTAGCTTATATTAGAGGACTCTGTAGAGTACGCTTCTGAAGTAAACAGAAATTGGATACGACTCTTTGTTTTCCAAATATTAGCATTCAGTTTCTACAAAGTCCTTTAGCTTTTCAAATAACGTTGATATAATATTGATGAGAAAGTGTCAACCCCTGAGGCTAAAAATTTTTACGAAGAAAACTGTTAATAGAAAAACTACTTCGAGCAATATTTGTAATTGTCAAGGACAAAGTAAACTTGTATTTAGCTCTTGTATTTGTATAAAATCGCTATTAAAATATTTATGCCGATGTGTTTTGTTGATCACTCAAGGTTCGATCGTGCTATGTGTATTACAAGAATATCCACCTGATTTTAAGATTTTGTAATCGGTTGTTTTTTTATTTCAAGAATCGTTTAACTTATCCAAGTAAATTCTATGTATTGCTAACTAGATAATAAAGCTATAATAATATACTAATTCATATTGATTACTATTATTATCCACCTTTATGTATCAAAAGGAAGAATGTTTCTAAAGATTAATGAATGGCTATATATTACATCACGCACTGCTCTGTTTCGGTTTTTTGTAGGTATATGATTTGAGGTTTCGGAAGCAGTCATCATGCGGTTTACCCGATTACGTTTTATAAATATTTAATTCCCTCTCTTTATTTTGTTAGTATTCAGTCGGAAACTAGCATTAATTAGGAATTTTAATTGTGGTATTGTGTTCCGATTATGTGCAGTTATTTTTTTACTATTGTTGCTGTTATTATTGATGATTTGATAGTATGAAGGTAATTTTAATTGAATTTAATTAATAGTACAGTTAAAGCTCAATGCACTAATTATAAATTTTGGGTATTTATATATATATGACTTAGTTTGTAGAAAGTTTCTACAGTTCTTCCATCCTATTCACAATTCTTCTCCATTGGGATCTATTTTGTGTCTTCTTTTCCAATCCATTATACCCAGAACTCGTAAGTTTGCCATCACTGCTTCAAACCATTTTCTCTTTACTCTACATCTTTTGTTTTTTCCTCGTTCTTCTTCTTCCAGTATCCTTCTACTAAGTCTATGCTACGGCATTCTCATCACATGCCCCAACCATTGCTCTATCTGAGCATTGACCTACTGCTGTATGCTACCATGTCCATATATCTTCGTCTGTTTTCGTTCAACCAAATATCCATCTTAACACTCATGTTTCAGAACCTTACACCCGTTATCCTTATTACTGACCTGTATATTCTAATCTTCGCTGCTCTCAAAACTTCTTTAGACTTCAGTAATTTCTTCGGGAAGCGCATTGCTTTACTTGTCTTACTTAGTCTTTTTCTTCTTTTTCCTCTTCATTGTTACTAGTAATCGCTACTGCCAAGTATTCGAAGTGATTTACTTTTTCAAATTTATTCGTTTTTGTATCTGCTACAAAGTTACCATAGCGCTGTTCATTGGCTGTTGCTGGTACTTTGTTTAACCTTCATTTATATGTAGGTCATATTCTCTAGCAGCCTTCTCTATTTTGGCGAATACTTTTTCTATTTCCTTTTTTGACATTGTTATTAGTGCTACGTCATCAGCATAGGTAATGCGTGAACAACGATTTTCATTATCTAAAGAGAAATTTCTAGCTGATAAAAACTAAAATCGGATGCTTAAATCAGGTTTATCTTTTTTTGCATATATCTCATTTCCAAGCCAAATCAGCAGTTTCACTTCAAAGCTTCCAGTTTCTATGGCAACGAAATATATAACTGAAGTGTTGCTATCCACAGTGCTATTTGTTTCGCTGGTTTCGGTGTTTAACTAGAAGAATTTCATCATTGCCAATCTGAATTTCAGCTGGTTAACAAAGCTGACGAAACAATGATCATTACAAATGATATGCTGATAGATTAATCAAGAAATCGACTTACAGGTGTTTTTTTTCCTGATAAAATCAAGCGTACAAAACCATAATGTGTGCTCTTTGTACAAAATTACTCCTCATGTGAGTTGGTTATTATAATGGTCTAAAGCTAGATGTGGCAAATGACTTTATAAGCAAGCCTAATAATGGTTTAGTTATTTGTTCCACAATTTCATTACAAAACTACGAGGTTGAGCTTTCGGAAGAAAAACGTCATACAACTTTGATGTGAATCTATCTTACAATTACCAGATATGTTTTCAAGTAGGAAACAAAACTCCAGCAAACTACTCAGTAGAGACTACTGCATATAGTGATTTATTGGATTGATTCGTTGCTTAATTGCTGCAATCGATAAAATAGAACTCACTTTTGAAGCATTAGAAGATCATAACTGGCTGATTAATTTTCCTCCTCAGTTTGCGCCAAATTTGTCTAGTAGTAATTTCATATTGTTTCTAAACACGAATAAGATTAGAGCTTCATGCCAAGTGAGGGTTTATTTGGCAAACTCAGAGAACACAACCGCAAACATATTGAGACGACAAGTGAAAACGTAGGAAAAGGTAAACATAATGGCGTTATAGAAGAAGTTAAGGTGTCAATTTTTGCATTGTGAAGGAAAAGCTGTTGGAGGTTACAGGGTATTATTTCGTTTAAACAGTAAACGTGATTTTATATGTCTGAATTTGATTAGAAACTGAATAATTGAAAAATGACAAAAGTGTAGTCGATTTCCTCATTAACCGCTAACCTACCTGATATTCAAATTGACAATGCTAAAAGTAGTAATATGTATGGATACCCCCACTTCAATTATCTGGAACTGATTGTGGAAGTCTAAAAGTTTCATAGCGTTACTGATTTGAAGGAATATTTATGGTTATGTAACTTAACAGATTAGTTGAGATGATTTTTCCTGGTTAATACTATCTTTCCCCCTAACGATTCAAAATTGTTTTTGATAATAATTGACTTTATTAGAAGCATACTTAATTAAACCTCAAATTGTAAATCTCATTCCACAAGAAGTATAAACTATAGGAATAGAATAGCTTGAAAGCTAGAAAGATTCTGAAGCCTTTTTCCGTACATGTCGACATATTGGTTTTGGCATGTTAGTTGGAGTACAAGAACAATAGCTACGTAATTGGACTTCCTCTTCAAGTTTTTACTATAGACAAATGCTAAAAGATTTAAACCAGTTATTGTAGTTTACAATTAAGTAGTATATTGTTGATATTCGAGTCCAACGCTTTGAAATATCCGATCAAAAAGCTTTCAATATCTTATTTTCGAAAATAGATGAAATCTGTACAACTGCATTGCGTACTACATCACCTTCACAAAAGAGGTGATGGTGTTTACTGCGAAGCTTATTTTTATGACAAAATTGTGAAAATTCTGAGCATAATTAGAAGAAAAGTATTCATTCTCAACTGATGCATAAACTTTAACTAAATTTTGACATATTGGTGTTGACATGTTAGTTGGAATACAAGACCAATAACTACATAATTGGACTTCCTCAAGTTTTTATTATACACGTTGTCCACAAAAGTGGGGATGAACTCCAGGTAGAGCTATTCTCTATTTAATTCTGAGTCGATAATCTTAATTGAAAAAATTTGTATGGTCCTTCCTCAAGCCACAAGAGCAGCTGAAAGAAAGTATAAATTTGGCAACATCTAATCCGACGATTACGTGACAGTAAACATAATATCTATTTTGATTTACGCAGATTAGTAAAAGTATTATGTGAATTTAAGAGTTTATTAAAATTAATAAATATTAGTATAAAAACTTATAGCAGTTGTTCGCCAGCTATTTACGGAAAACCTTCTCTGATTTCCAGTCTTCCCGACTGCCTTAGGATTTTCGTCCACTCATAAATAAAAATTCTATTAAAAATCCCATCTCTCGTCAACAAACATTCATCGCTCCAGAGAACATCCAATAAGAAGTTTGGTTCAGATTGGGTTCTCTCTAAAATTCTATTGCAGAACGTTTTTCTGTGCACATTATCATTGATATACATAGTATACAGGATTGCACTTTTCGTACATGAAATGGACAGGAAAGACTCTGATAGTACTAAATGTACTGTGGTTTTACTAGAAATGTTCAGTTCCCGGGCTATTTGTCTTGTGCTGGACGTTGGATCTTTATGGACACTCTTTAGGTCTACCACTGTTGTGATATTTAGACATAAATGTGCGAGTGATACAGTCTTCAGAATGTATTGGTAGATGCTGCTTTTGCCCCCTTTGCATTGCCGTTGCAAAATCCGAATATCATGTACATATTAGCGTATTCTCCAAAACTAAGCATTCTACAGTTGTACCAATGACACAATACGTCGACTAATTTGAACATACAAATGTCATTTCGATAAACATAAAAAATCGATAGATAGTTTTCAAAATCAAACAAGCAACCCTTTCCTACCATGTTGTCATATGTACTTACTTTAGAAGAATGCCATTGAAGATTGTTAAAAAATTGAAAATATTGGTGTAATTATAAAATTATTATTATTATTATAATTATTTTTGTAATCAACTAACTAGCTACGTCTATGCAGTTTGCACAATTACATTTTCAAATTTGACCATAATGATTTTTCATTGGTAAATTTTACGAATTCCTCTAACTTTTAGTTATACATTTCGGGATTTGATGACCTTGGCTAGCCAAAGGAAGAACCGTACAAATCAGTTATTTTAGTTTATAATCAGTATATTGTTGATAGTAGAGTCCAACGCCTTAAAATATCCGGTAGAAAAGCATTCAGAACAATATCTTATTTCCGAAAATAGATGAATTCTGTACAACTGCATTGTGTACTACATCACCTATACAAGAGAGGTGATGGTGTCTAATGCGAAGCTTATTTTTATGACAAAATTGTGAAAATTCTGAGCATAATTAGAAGAAAAGTATTCATCTTCAACTGATGCATAAACTCCTGGTTCATTTAGTAGCCACACAGCATGTTTCATATTGCTGTAAAAAAAATTGCTAGTAGGTATAAGAAAATTCTGTACACTCATCCTCTGCTCGAATTCGTAAATGAAGTTGTATCTATCTATAGTTACTCTACTGATACATAGGATATGGTAGCATATCAGTCACTTGCATTGTTCAATACAAAATATTACAAAGGCATTATACTGCCAAAGCCGTGTTCATAATATACATATACCATTTGTTCAAAGTGCTTTGACAATTATCCAGCTAATAGCTTTACATACAATTTTTGGCAATGCAAACGACAATTCCTGAAAGCCAGCAATGCCTCATAAACTAAACGAAAAGTGGAAAGAAGTAGATAGCATATAGTATTCTTTTAAACACATCTATCTCCCCTATAACTAATAACCAAATTAAAAAATTATTACAGTTATTATAGTTATTACAACTGAAAACTATATGTGCATTGCAAAGACAGGTCAGATTAGAATGTTTTCTCAGCATATATAACCTAATTTTATATAAAACTTTACGAATTATTACCCGTTAAATTATAATTAATTGACACAAGACTAGTAAATCATGAGATTATGCATTAATGCTGGTATAAAGACGCTGTCACGTTGGTAATATTTATTGCAACTGTATACTGCGAAAGGGAAACGAAAACAGGATTACAACTGCAGGCAGTTTTTGATAGTAACACAACATGAACGGTTGCATGAATAATTGTATAATATGTACATAAAACCATGGCTGATGACGAGTACATTACTTATCGTACCGTTATTATTATTAACTCTGAGATACGTCTTGATAAGTGTTTGCCCACGCTTATGAGTTCGCGAAGCAAGCACACACGTATATGATCAGAATAGAAAGCGGCATTTCTCTCTTCCGAGCTGAAAAGCCGGAGAAAACTTTGAGGAGAAAACGCCGTCTAATAAGCGGGCCCAGCCTGTTGTACTCGGTTTAGAAGTTGGAACGATACGCGGCGTTTATGTGTGTCAATGCACGCTCTATCGGCGTTCAGCCAAGATCGCAGGAAGCGCTGTTTCGTTGCACGTCGTGTGAATAGTAGCGACACCGATGTACAATTTGTGGAACTATATGTAGTGGCAGCGACGCTAAGCACACATCAATTTGATGAATCATGATGACGGGCGTATCATGTTCAAGACATTTTCCCATTTAAAAAAAAAATTTTACTGTGATTAGAAAATTGCTAGTATTTTTTTCCGTTAATTTGAGAGTAATATATATATATATATTTTATAGTTGAAAGGATCATATATCCAGATAAATTTACGTAAAGTAGGAGGAAACAAAACAAATTCACATCACAACGTTAAATACCGTTCATTCTACCAAGAAATCTGACGAAACCGATGTGTATCGCTTTTTCCCCCACTGATTTGCATGAGACTTCCTCGAATACAATATCCTATTTAACCATTTACAATTTAGATATAGATTTCATTGTAGAATCATTTAATTAATGTAAAAGTGAGTAACAGTATCACTGTATAGGTGTACAAAGGCCTACGACATCTAGGTGCATACTCACATAGTTAATGCGTTCAACCGTTCCGAGAGATATAACTCATTTACATTTTGCGGTACCACTATTAGTTCTTCAAGATTTTTATTTAGTTAGCTTGTTCTTTATTCTATTTCTTAAAAAAATTATTGGTTACTTATGAGTTCTCCCAGGTTCAAGAACAACAAGTGAAGTGAAGGGAAACTTAATATCCTAGTTTTGAATATTATTACTCTGGTGTCGGAAAACTTTAAGGTTTTTTGTTTCAATTCCCAAAGGGAAACTCTTTTTATTCACATTAAGAATGAAGTTACAAAATTCAAGACATCTGGGATGATTGTAGCTACAAAGGTGCAAAAGAGGTATGAACTCCACGGTAACTTTCCATGGTCGTTTATTTACTCGGGGATGATTGAAATATACTGTCAGAATTGTGGCATTAAGTGATACCTCATAGCGAAGGCATACGATTTTGAAAATCTTCAATAGGTGTTGGGTAGTAAAAACGCTAGGTAACGGTAGTTACTCCTAGTTATTCGCCGGTCAGGATAAGTGGTACTTCACAGAGGATGTGATGACATTAATTGCGAAGCAGTAAAAACAAATTATGACTTTAATATGTCATCAATCAATTTGGCATTGCTTCCGTTTACGAGATAATACTTCTAGATTAAAGTTGAGGGTGATGTTGCACTTACATGAGCTATAAATCGTTCGTCTTTGATAAACTGTTATAGCTATGATGGTGTCAAAGAGGGTATTTCTTCCTCGTCAATAACATCTTTACCATTATCACTGGGACGAATTGCTGTAATAGCCGAAGAGTTGGATATCAGGTGTTGCGGATTTTCGTCTATCGTTCCTCAAAACCTCCAGTCGCTATTGTGTTTCAAACCTATCCTGATCATCTGATCCACAAGGGAGCAGACCCTGTGAGAAAACCCACAAGTACATGTATTTTGTTCCTATTTACTTCTAGCAAAGTTCTTGTTCTTTGCTTATTGAAGTTTCCAAGGAATACCTTGTAGGTAACGTCACAGACCGGGAGGATTTTTCCCGAGGGTTGCTCCGAGTTTCTACTTCCTGTCCTTGATTTCTCCTTCCTAGATGCTCATTCCTATTCCGCAAAACGGTTCCGGTTCCACAAACGATGTTGTGGCGGCCTTCTTTACTAATGCCACAGATTCCAGTGTGTCCCAATACCATACACAGCATAGTGCAACTCTATTCTCTCTGCCTAGATTGTCTAATTTCTCTAAGCATTCCCAGACTAATTTCGATCTGATGGTGTTAGAACTCAGCGCCATTATAGCTGCTTGACTGTCGGAGAATTGCAATGTTTTGCTTCCGATAGCTCCTGTCAAGATTCAGTTGAGCACATCTTTCAATAGCATTAATCTCTCCTTAGAAGACGCTGCTGGGGTAAGTTTCCATTGGTTCTCAATATTTGTTTTCTGGCCCAAATACTCTGATTAAACCATTAAACTGAATACCATATCGAAATTTACAAAACGTGGTTTTGGTGGCATAAATTAACATGAAACGGACATAGAACTATGGAGCAAAAATGTTTCTATATTAAAACGTATGGCAAATAAGTTTATATTTCGATTTAAAAAATGTGTTACCTCCAAAACAAAGGCGGCACAAAAGTTGGGTTTAGTGGCACAAATCAGCTAGAAATGGGCACAAAACGATGGCATAAATCAATGTTAGAAATTCGAAAATATGGCGGTCACCGTAAATTTGGTCATCAGATTTCAAAATTGAATACCTCGAAAACGGAAGCCGCACAAAACGCGCTTTCAACGGCACAAAATGATGCCACAGTAGAATTTTCAATATTTGAAATTATGGCGGCAACATTTATTTCGCATCTATGATTACGCAAAATGTTCGAATTTGCGAAAGGTTCTTTAAGGCCACTTTACACCATGCTAATTCATACTTTTTCTATACTATTTTCTAGAAACTAGAAAAAATAGAAAAAGTATCATGTAAAGGCCACTTTACACCAAACTATACTAGATGCTATACTATTTTAAAAACTAGATTCTGTCCTATTTTTGTTTCTAATTTGATACTAGAACATGCGCAGAAGTACTTTTGGCAGATTGGCCAACATCGGAAAATAAATGCAAGTTCAGTATATTATTGGAAAAAAAGGTAGGTTATGTTGGTCAAGTTGGTAGAACTTAAAAGCTGTTTAGTAGCGCCATCACGTATTGATTTGTTGTACTCCCACGTAAAAAAGAATTTAGAAAATCCTAGAATAGAATCTAGTATAGCATGGTGTAAAGTGGTCTTTATACTTTAGATGCAGTTTTCCACTTATTTTCGTTGATGATTGAGTTGGTAATTTTTACTATCACTAAATTTGCTCTAAAGCGCTCGAAATGAAGACAGCAGCTTTATCACTAAGTGGTCAATTTAGAATCGAATTTAGAAAATAAGAAACTGAGATTTTGACATCATTGTAACAAAAAGCGCAGCTGTTTGAGAGTTTCTTAGCAGTAGTACTACTTGTTTTCAACATCCCGAACCAGGTGATCCTTACGTCAAAATTTAGAAAAATAATTTTTTTCTATTTCAAGCTACGTTAAGAATGTATGTGGTTAAATAGCACATAAAAATTAAATAGCATAGAAAAAAAATATTTCTAAAGGAACTGCCTATTAATTCTTGTAAATTGGTTGGTTTATTTATGTACACCGGATTTTGTAGACGTTCTCACAACAAAAATCTGGAGGGAAAAATCGAGTAGCCTAAGGGACTCCACACTTCACTACCACAGATTTGAAATAAATATTATTTAAAACAATTAGGTAGTGTTATAATTGCACACCATCATATTGATACCAAATGTTTTCAGCAACTTCATTTTAATCTACAGGATTTGGAGAAGGAAGGATTTCATAATATGAGGAATGACATTTTTCTATAGCAATTGGAGATGTCCACAAATATTCAATAAAAAAAGGTCCAATAATACTATTCCTAATGATACTAGCACGTACTAATTGAATTTTCATGGACACTACGTTATAAATGAGTTTTATTTTAAGAGTATTGCAATTATATTGTGCAAATTATATGACAAGTACTGTACATAGTATAGCAAATAATATTTTTAACACTGTTATGGTTATGGAGAATCAAACTCAGGTTTCAGGGGCGTGCTCTGGTGATGTCAGGGTCTCCACCCAAAATACAGACTTTCAGAAAAATCAAGACAATCAGACCACTTACCGTAAATTACAATATATACCCTATTTGACCAACAGCCTCATTAATTTGTTCAAACAGTATAACATAAAAATAGTACCTTATCCAATCAACAAATTAGCGGCTTTTTATTCTAAAATCAAAAGTAATGTGAGAAACCATACTAGTAATACAGCCCTCAGCTGCCACTGTGAAGAAACGGGCCATAAATTTGATTTTGATAACGTTAAAGTTTTGAGTGTAGAGAACAACCCCTATAAAAGAAAATTTTTAGAAATGGGCCATATCAAAAAAAAATTCAGTTAATTTCCGCAAGGATGTAGATGATCTTAGTAATATTTACATTAATTTAACAAATATGTAAGTCAATTTAAATTGTTTCTTAACTTTTAAAACAGTCCTGGTATTTTTACTATTTTTATAAAAAAATAAATTTAACAAATGTTTTTCAACTATTTCCTTGCAAAGATTTTATCGTTTCTAATCACAAGGTTATTCAGACAAAACTTATCTGTTCGAAATATCATGTCTGCTATTATAGTGCGCTTTAATTGTAAAATTTTAAGATCAATCCTAGTTATCTATCCTCCTAGTTATTTAAATTTTAAGTAAGTAAATTTAATTATCTTTTGTAACACAAATTGTTCTCTGTAGCACCCTGAGGAAGCCGACAATCTCTTGGCGAAAATTTTGCATTAAATAAAAGAAACAAATAAATTTCGTTTTTGGAATTTACATCTTCATCCATACCTCAGTTAAATTTTCGTGGAGTTACAAGCGTGAATGTATAGTAGTTTTTAGTTACGTGTACTCTGGTACTCTCTTCTACTCAAGTTATGGAAAAATGTACGTTTTTTGATG
Source organism: Popillia japonica (assembly GCA_004785975.1). Classification (NCBI taxonomy): domain Eukaryota; kingdom Metazoa; phylum Arthropoda; class Insecta; order Coleoptera; family Scarabaeidae; genus Popillia; species Popillia japonica. Next base: position 11,193 of record SMLS01074037.1, read on the forward strand.
AAAAAATTTAAAAAAAGTAGTGGATATGTATTGTTTTGCGTGAATGCAAGTGTTGCTGTAAGTGTGTCTGGTTTTGTTTGAACATATAATTCACATATACTTACACTTAAGGAAAGTAAAGACTGGACAGTTTCCATTATTATTGTTTTACGAGAAAAAGAGATTAGAAAAATAGTACTTTGAAATATTTTATTGACAAATGGAAATGAAGAATACAAGAGCAAACAACAAATACAACATGCCGTTGTTGTCGTCTTTCAAACAGTCACAGACAATTCAGTTCCTTTTTCTTCTTGCGTCTGTGATATATCCTTAATTTTCAAATTGGATATGTATGATTTTGACTGAACTAACCATATTCTGGTTCAGATTACTGTGGGATAAAACTGTCTTTGGATCATTCTCTGCATTGTAAGCGATACAAACGACCAAGAACACTATGAAATCATATGAAACTAAATTTTGTTTTATTCACATAGCCCTCTATAAATTATTGGCTATAATTGGTAGGTAGTCATCTCCATTTTAACTCAGACAAAATGTGTCCTTTTGTTGATTTTGGTCCATTAGATTCACAGTTTGAACTACATTTTTGTATTCAGTATGAAAAGTATGTATAACGAACTATGATAGATAGTGTTTGATAATCTTAAAACTTTCTTAGACAGTTTTAGAGTTGAAGCTTTTATAGTGGATAAAAGAGAAAATAGTATGGCTTGACAGGGAAATTCAAAGGGCAACAAAAAATATCTTGCGATTAAGTTTGGATACTCCGAAAAATAGAAATATTACTCCATCTACATTTGAAGCAAGCACAAACTAGTGCGTTTGCAGAAAATGTACATCACTGAGTAATTGCTTCCCAATTTATTTATTGTAGATTAGATAAGGTAATTTGAGCTGCCTGCATGCTAAAGTAAGTACCTATCACTGAAATTACGTTATACAGACATATATGCATGCAAGTAGTTCGTGTGTTATCGGAATTTTACGCAGCGGATAATATATGTAGAATGCAGTTTAACTGTAAATGTAACTGTATAATTACGTGTTATTGTGGCCAAACCGTTTGCATCAATGCCCGTCAACGAATAACGCACAGCGTCGATGTCCAATGATTAAGTTTTCGGAATTGTATGCACGGTCCTGGGTGCGCTTTCAAATCGATTTTTTTCATCCGAGGTTTTTTCCCGCTATTATTTCCCATTTGAGGTTCTTAATTGAACGCCGGCCGATTTTAATTATTCGCGTTATCCAAAGGGAAGCTGCATTTTTTGTATGTTACAGTTTAATATGACGAATTGTTAAAATGAATAACTCGGTTTTGGATAGATTTTCCGAATTGATTTTCTATTCTTTCGTTACGAGTTAATTTTACTCGAATTTTCTTCCTTTTAAACAGCATTGCAGATAAATATTGTCAATGGCTGTTTCGACATTTCTGACAGATTGTATACAGTATTTGCTTGTGTTGTGATTGTTAGAAAATCTAAATAAATTTTGTCAATTCTTAATAATTCCTTTATGGAAAAATTATATTTAACGCTATATTATCTTAAAAAATTGAAAATTATAATATGAAGACATTATTCTGTTTGGTACCGACTGATAGAATGGATGTCACATTTGATAAAATAATCAATTTAAATGCGATTCAAAACATTAAAAAAAAATAATGTTAGGATTTCGTTTCATACTGAAAAACTAAATAATCTCAAGACGAATACAATGTTAATTGATTTCTAATCTACTTTATATGCTTCAATCAAATCAATTAAACGCCTATAAATCAATTAATAATATTCAATAATTTGCCATTTCGTATGAATTAGAAATTGATTGAAGCATTTTAAGAAATTTAGTAGTAATAAAGGACATACAGTCATTACCTAAGAGCCAGGGGGCGACACATTCGTTTTCCTTGGCGCTCTTCAGAATGGTCTCCGGTAAAGGTAACGAATGCCTGACCATGGCCCCGTAGAGACCATACTCGGCCATTATGGTGCTTCTGCCCCAGCATTTTTCCGTTTTTCTCCATTTTGCCCGTCTATTTTGAAACCACACCTGCACATTAAAAATTGTAATGTAGATTTTTGGTTATAATTCGCAAATTTTGCTAATTTATTAACATTTTATTTCTATCATTATTGGTATTTATTCATTATTTTCTAATACAACTTTTATCTAAATAATGTTTAGATGATGTTAGCGTTTAGTAGTCGTGAATAAGTAAAATTATCAAGACTTTAGCACGTCAATCTTTGCGTGCAACTCGAGCTTTAGAAACTTGAAAATAAATAATTCAAGAAATTAGTAAAGGAAGAAAGATGGAATTCTAGATGCGTATTTCAAACGTCATCCATCTAAAGTGTAGATTGTAAAAAAATAGTATGATGACAATCACCAGTTGACGAAAATAACAACAGCTAAGAATTTCTTTTTTTTTCACAGATTCTTCGGATTAGTATATGAGTTACCCTTTATTTTGATGATTATTGTACGGTGAAATTTGGACCTCAAGGGCCTTATTTGGCCACATAAGTGCAGAATCTAGCTTGATATAAGAGTAATTCAATTGGTTTCAATTTAGGGATACAGTGCTCTCCAAAAGTTTGTATTATATTCGGTTTATCTTCTTCAAATTCTGTTTGTCCTAACTAAATTACCTGGTCTACTGCTACTGGTCTAAACTTACCACGGTATTAAGCAAATAGTTTAACAATAATTAGAAATATTGTTATTTTCTTTTAAGAGGGAAACGCAAGCTCAATATTTCAAGTTTGAGTTTTTACCATACCAATTTTATATTGAACATCAAAAGTCACAATTACCAGTAGTAGAAAAACGCGTTATACCCGGGAAATCGTTATAAGCGGGAGCGTTATAACGAAGTTTTACTGTAGTAAGAAACATGTAATGTTAACACAACATAAGTACCTACATATATCATGCAAAAGTTATTTTTCAAAAAGACTGATCAGTGATCTTCCGAAAGCGTATTGTTCATGATGTCCATAACAATTATTTCCGAACTTAAATGCCAAAAGTTTAAATTTTTTGGTATTTACCGATTCAATGCTGTCAATGAGCACATTATACGTGAAATTCAAAGTCACAAAGCTATAAAACATATTATTAATTACAAGCAACGTCAAAAGAGTAATTATACATTTCAGAATCTTAAAAGCCATAATGGTTCACCAAATGAATGGCAAAAGTTTTAAAAGCGCAGCAAGTAATGAAATCTATATGGTCATGAAATGATAATTTTGAATCAAAATATATACCAAGGTCTTTATTTAAGGACAGAAATCCTGTCTACAGCTACATTGAAGATGTATGAGTAAATTCAATTGTCTTCATAATGAATCTGATAAAGTGACACTTGTTTATATTTAAATATAATTTAGTGGAATTACAATAATAAATTCATTCAATTCAGCATTTTCTTAACGACAATCTGTTTACTTGTACAAACTAAGCAAATTTTACTCGGCAACATAGCGTAATTTAAATTTCTGTTAACAAATACCCTAACCTGAAAAATAAAGGGTTTTCCAATAGGGACTTCCGCACTTTGACAGTTGGTAGCGGCCATATTGTTGAAGCTAAATCTGTCAGATTGGCTGTGATTTATTCAGTCAATTTTGCCAAATCATCATGGACGGATATAGCGTCCAAAGAACACGTGCAAGTGCTAAATTGTTTTATCGAAATGGGTGTTCTATTTGGGCAACGCTCCTCACACTTCGACCATTTTACAGTCGTCGTAATTGTCTTATCAAGAGGACTAGTCGCAGTGTGAAGGATAAATTTGGGGCTACTGGTTCAGTAAACAAAGAAGCAATACCCATACGACACCGAAACGCTAGATCTGCCGAAAAGATCACTGCTCTCAGTGAGAATGTGCAGAAGAATCCTAGACAGTCGATTTCGCATCACTCACAAGAATTTGAGCTTTTGCAGACCAGAATTTAACGAATTTTGCGTCGTGATTTGGGGTTGCATTCGTGCGAAATTCCACTGACACAGGAGCTGAAGGTAAGACAACGATGTGTGTTCGCTGGTTGGGAGCAGTTGGAAACTGATCCTAATTTTTATCAAAAAATCTTCTACAGCGATGCCACCCATTTCTAGATTGTTTGTTGACGTACCAACAAACAGAATTGTCGAATTTGGGATGGTACCGATTCGCTTGCGCGTTCAATGCATCCCGAAAAAGCCACTGCTTGGTGTGAATTTTGGAATGGCGACGGTCCATATTTTTTTCAGAACGATGTTGGGCAGGCCATCACCGTCAATGGCAAACGCTATACGGCAATGATTACCAACTACTTTTGGGCTGAATTGAATGATATGGACGTCAGTGAGTAGTGGTTTCAATGGGACAGCGCTACGTGTCACACTGCTCTTGCCACATTGGACATTTTGCACGAGCGATTTGAGGGAAGGATCATGTGAACTGAGGTGAAGTAAATTGGCCACCGAGATCGTGAGATTTGACCCGGTTAGACTGCTTCTTGTGGAATTTTCTTGAGTCGTAGGTCTATGCGAATAATCCACAAACTACAACGGCCCTCCAAGCCAACATAACTCAAGCCATCGGCCAAATTCAACCTGATTTATGCCCCAGAATAATGGAAAATTGGATATCTCCCGCCACCCAGCAAAGCCGAAGCGGAAATTTGCTCGATATGCCTTTCAAACGAATAAAAAATTTCAATGATATCTCACACGCACTTTGTCTTTGTGTACATTTATCTATCAACAGCATCAATTATTTTTAGCCACAAATTCTTCCGAACGTTCTCGATTTTCTCGAAAACCAAGAAAAATACAAAGTTTCTACAAGACGACCTTATTTTTGGCATTTTAACTGATCTATTAGATGATGCTAAGTAATTTCATGCTTGTAAATCAAAAAAACAAAAAAGGTCTATTGATGTTAACACAAGCGGATACTTTTTATCTTTGCTATAATTTTGCTAATTTCGGAAAATTCCACCATAAAAAGCATCTAATAATACTAAATCGCCATGCCAAATTTTCATCGTACAAGTAGATTAGCTCAAAGATGCAAAAAACCATTTCTTTTCTGAGGCTTTGAAGATCTTCATCTCGAAAACGGTGCGATTTTGAATAAGGCTATTTTTGGTGAATGGTCATTATTTGACACGTAGTATCTCCAGTTAAAATGTTTCCTATAATTAATGAAACACCCAGTACATGACAATAGTAAGCAATACGAGAGCTTCAATTAGCTAAAATGTGCAATGCATGCTGCTGAGCAAATTGATGTTTTTTTAATAAAAGTATGTATTCAGTTTTTTTCATATATTCTGTCAAAATTGTAATAAGTGTTACTGTTACCGTGTTTGCTGCTCTATGTACTTCTTTAACTTTAAACAATAATTTACTAATGATATAAAAAAAGAAACATTCTGTTCAGCAATTCTAAATACGAAAATATCTGTTAGTTCACGAGATATTTACAAAAATTTGAATATAATGCAAACTTTTAGAGGCTGTCATTTTTTTTCAGAAGTTTTTGAGACAAGTAAAAATATTTAATTTTCAAATCAAAGTTTATATATTTTAAACAAGTCTACATATGTAGGTATGTAAGTACATAATACGAAGTTACGGTTATAGCACAATAATTTATTAGATCAATAACTGCCTTAAATATCAAGTTTTAAAGAAACTTTTCAGGAAGTATGTAATACATTACAGACGGAGGTTAATAAACTATAAACATTTATTGTCAGTGACATAAATAGATATATTACTAACTTTCGTAACACTGAAAGTGCAAACTGAGTTTCAAGAGTAAAATAAATAAATTAAACTGATTGATACACATTGCAATAGCAGCTTATTCGCTAACATTCTTTAATCTATATTATTAATTCCTATAACTGCAAATCCACATAAATTTTACGAGTTTTATTTAGCGTTAAGGAAAAGGTTATATGCATGTTTTATATTCATTTTGCTGACGATAGTATCAGTGCTAATTATAGCCATATAATTTTTAAAAGTGTAAATGAAACAATATTAGCGTTGTCCTTGAAATCTAAACTAGAACCGTCAGCGCATATACATATTCTGACTGCATCGGTGTTGAGTATCGTGTGGTGAAAAGCTCTATCTATTTATGCAACCATGAGCCGAAATGCACACCCTAACTTTAGGTTGCATACATCTATGGTTACATTTGATTTATATTACTGTTTACATTAGAGTTGGTTACGTAAAAGGCTGATGTTTGGATACAGTGTGATTAAATAAAGGAACGTGTAATAATTTATCGTAGGATGAAATTGCTCTAACTGTATCATTTATAGAAAGGATTGTTTGGCTTAAAGCTTTGTACTAGTCTAGATCTACAAAATTATATTATTTTATGTCTGAAAATACCTGATCTAGGATCTGTAAAAATTGTTAAATTTTGTTTATTGTTTAAACATTTATGTTATTACGATAACAAAACTACAAGAAAATCTATTAACAAAAATTGTTTAACTTTTCTCTATCGTCATCTACATAACTTTGACGTTGATATGGTTATTGTTCATTATAGAAAACCTAGTGGCGCAATAGAGAAGTTCTGCATCAATATTGAAGACCTTATCCTTATAGTCTATACATACATATAAGACTATAATGAACTGAGTTGATAACTAGAATGACAAATTGCTTAACAACGTTATAGATAAAATGTACAGCTTTTGACAAACAATGTTAGGACCAACTCGATAATCTTGTTTTTTTTTTGGATGCTGCAGTTTCAATATAATGCTGAGAAACCTAGTCAGAGTGGATAATAGGAAAACCTGATATTTACTGAATGTATTCTATGTACATTTGTGCCTCATAGAGATACATGGTGGCTTTTAATGTAGGCATATTTTGTTTATTTTATGATGGTGCCTATTATCACAAAATTATTAATTAATTAATGAATTAATTAAAAACTTCTTAGATTCGATGAACTAGCTTTATAATGGTGAAGAAATTTTCTAGATTTATGCAATTGAAAATGTGTAGAGAGTTTTAAAATTACTTATCTAGTAAAACAATGCTGGGCCAGAATAGCCAATTGTAAATATTGTGGATATGTGGCAAAATAACGCAACAATTAAACAAACTATTGCAGCTTACATTAATGCCTGGAAGAATCAATGATGCGATCAAGGAAAGAGGTAGGGTTACGAAATATTAATTAAATTTTTACACAATTACAAACTACAAATTTACGTGTTTCAATTATTAATGTGTTTTTCTCAATAAAATCGTTGTGTTAGTAGGTGGTTCTAACATTGTGGCCAAAGACACAGATTATATGAGATTCGAGGGCGGTGGCACTGTTGCCCTTCTAGGTCTTAGAGTAGTTGAACGCTTTTAATGAACCTTAAACTTAATCAAGGATTTTCATCCTGGATTGCAGTAGGTGTTAAAAACGGCCTGCTGAAGTGATGGTGTCGAGTACGACTAATAGCAACGACTTCACACAAATGTGTCCTTCTGCTGTCTCTAAGTCTTCTTGATGGATTTGATCTTCAGATTTTCTCATAAATGATCTTCAGAGCTTCTGTAGATGATACCTCAGGTCCTCATGATCTGTCAAAAATGTTGGCACTCCTATGCCTTCGCCTGCTTTTGTTCTGGCATGTTCTGCAAACGGGAAGCCTTTCTAGTGTCCTCCTAGTTGTTAAGTGCTAGTTTTAGGTTGCTCCTTTGCAGACTATAACAGGGACCATGTCTAATAAAGGACATTTCTGCTTCTTCTTCGACAAGCTCATCTGACTTTAGGTACCCTTCAATTCACTGGCGCTTTGGGACCCACTTGAGAGTAAAATGGGTATTGGCCATGGTTATTGGTCATATATATATATATATATGTATACTTATATAGCTGTTATGTATAGATCTTACAAACCCAAATGATCAGGGTCGAACAAAATTGTTGTTTTAAATTTTTCAATGAGTTCAGGAGTTCCAAGAGTAACTATTATGTAATTGAGTTCAAGTTTTTCGTTTCCCAGAAAGAGATAATACTAAACATACAAATAGGAAAGAATTATTTTTCTTAACGTGGAAATATGATAAATATTATATGATCATAATCATCAAGTACATAGTATACAGCTATACTATGTAGCGTTGCAAGGTGATCAAGTTTTTAGTAAGACGGCCATATTTATCGTAACTGTAAGATTGACAAAAAATTGAAACTGGGGTTTTTTGGAATATGTAGTTTTCATTTTGCAAACCAATTAATGACATCCCCAACAGAGACTCAAACTTCTGCTGCAGATCTAAAAAAATCTAAACTTGACGCAAAATTCTTTTACTCCAACTGTGCTTTGCATAACATTGAAGATTATCTAAGAAAGAATCAATGGGGATTTGTAAATGTATTACACGATTATTTTATTAAAATGTCTCATTTATTGGTAATTGGTGGAATAATTGGGTTTCTTGATCCTAAATTGTGGTTAATAAATGACTTGTTGCTACTAGAAGTGTAACAGTTTTTGCCTAAAGGTCAGGATAGAATCTAGAAGTATGGACGCTTGGACCAGATTTTTCAAATTTGTATAAATTTTGCCCAATACAATGAATAGCTTTATTTAACATAGTCACACACTTTCAAAAATTACAAATCTAGTAACTTCTGTTTTTTTTTAACTTAACATAGTTATATTTTTTTGGCGCATCAGTTCAGAGGGATTAAATAGCCATACTAACTGGTCTGTCTACCTAGAAGACTTTGAATTGAACTGTATAGCTCACTTATTAGCTAAGTTACTTAAGTTACTTATTACAATATTCTAGTTATCATATTTATGGTCAGTCACTCACTAAGGTTACTAATATTAAAGATCTGGGCGTTTTTTTTTGACCCAACATTGTCATTTAATTTGCACATTGAAAAGATTTGCTCCTGTGCCTCGCAAATGTTAGGTTTTTGTCATGAGATCCTCTAAGTATTTTAATAGTATTTTGCTCCTTAAATCCTTGTACTTTGCATTTGTCTTGTCGAAGTTGGAATATGCCTCCATTATTTGGTTTCCTTTCTATGCCTCGCAACAACGGCCATTAGAACGTGTTCAACGTCGTTTTCTAAAGTTCCTTTCTTTGAGAATTGATGGAGTGTATCCACCTTGGACTACATCTTACAATGATCTCCTTCAAGTTCATCAAATGCAATCGTTGGCATACAGACGTAATTTTCATAGTGCAAGATTCGTACACAAATTGCTAAGCAACAGGATTGACTGTGCCTATTTACTGTCATGTGTGTCATTTAATGTCCCTCGTATAGCTGCTTGTAATGCGTCTACCTTTAGTCTACCAACACCAAGGACTAATCTTTTATTGAGATCACCAATATATCACATGACCAAGAATGCGGAAATGATCTATAGTGATGTATTTATTGGAGAAATAAGCAACTAATTATTAATTATTTTTTTTTTATTATTATCTTATTAATATTTATTTTTGTAAAATATGTATGTATTCACATTGTATTGTATTTGTCCTGTAATTGGGGTGACCTGTTGGGCAATAAACATGTCTTATTATTATTATTATTATTATTATTATTATTATTATTAAGAGTTAGTCCATCAGCTAGGGTTTCTGGTAATCTACACCTTTTCTACAAGCTGGTAGTGTGATAAAGACATCCACGACATGGACAATATTGCAACGATTAAAATTCTTCTACAATTGATTTGAATATTATGAAATCGTTACTTAATACTATGGCTTTGAGTTGCGAAGCTACCATTGGTGTAAAAAGGAAAACTCTGAAATTCGATTATCATATTTTTTTTTCCAAAAAAACCTGTAGTCTTCCAAAAACAATTAATTATTAAAGTTTTAAAGCTTTGTTATACTAATTTTGCGAGTAGAAGAGGGTGGGAAACAGAATTAGCTAACAATTCGTATTTTTGTTAATTTCTGAAACACAACTACGAAGATACACAACTATGATTAGTTTACACCAAGAGATTTTGTCTCGCGTTCACAATACCGGAGAACTTTGTCATCGTAAAACTTAATAATCAACCTAGTTAAATATTGAGTTCGTAATAGACGTCTCTGTGAGTTACAGAGCAAACGGTCTCCATTGAACGAGTTAATTTCTAATTTAATTTGTTAATTAAATCTGTAGCGGGTCTCGGCGGGAGCTAATCGTTTCAATTGTGAGCGGAATTACGGATTTCCAAAGGCCCCGCTTTTATCCGGGCGTTATATTTGTATAGAAGTCGCTGCCTGTCACCTACCGCCCCCGCTCCAATCTACACTCATCCCTAAACATACACATACATACATGTTCCGCGCACTATTACTGTTTCTATGTATTACCGCTGCGACTGACTGACTAACTGATTGACTGATTTTGTGAAGCAGACAAGCTATACGAGACTTGTTTAAAAACTTTGTATTCTTGTAAGGAACCACGAATGAATTTGTTTGAGAGAATTTATTTAAACAGATTACATCATGATTCTGACCAAATTTGATACAATAAAGAGGGGAAATGCTGGTGGCTTTACCATAATAGCAGTGCTACTGGTAGGATTCTAAATTATTTGATTTCGTTCTCTTCTAGAACCACTAAACCAGATTTACTTGTTCAAAACTCTAAGTCTTCTGTCATATGAAGTTCGCAAAATTGTTAAGAAAAACGAAATTTTGCTAGTCCTCCTTTTTTTTGAAAATCGAACTTTTGACAGTTTTAAACTGTTTTAGCTTTGTTCGTTATTAGTGTAACTTCTACGTGGATGAGAGACTATAACCTTTCGTTAGCACCTGAGAAAACGGAGGCGTTAGTAATTGAAGGGAAGAAGAAGGAAGACTCATGTCAAGTTCACCCTGGATGGTGTAGAATTAAGATCTTGCAAGACCATAAGCTACCTGGATGTTACTCTCGACGAGAGAGGACCTTTTGGAGCCCATGTGGCAAATGTCGTTGGCAAAGCACAAGAGAATGTTGCTAAACTGACTGAGGGCAGTGGATATTCAACATTACAGACGCATGCTCGAAAGATATCTGCGTTCTTTCGAGCATGCACGTCCGGATGGCATCTTTATATAAAACAGTATCCCTAGTGGCGCTGCAGATAGTTACGGGAGTAGTGGCGAATCAGCTGATGGTCAAGGAGAAGGTGTTTACATATGACAACAGGCAACGTGACCTAAAGATTATAGTGCTACAGGCCCAGAGTAATACTTTCACCACTGGGCAAAATAACTAGGACGTGGAGGTGGTGAACGCTCAATGGACGAAACGGCTGATTAGGAATCTTTGGGAATCGATATCTTGTAAATACCGACGTCTGGACTATTAGCTGACACAGGTTTTGACAGGTCATGATTCTTTCCGAGCTTTCGCCAAGCGTATGAATAAAAATAACACGGACAAGTATTGCGGCAGGGTAGACGCGGTAGAACATACTTTTTCCGTGTGCACAAGGTAGGAAAATGGAAGAGCGAAGACCTACAGAGCTCTAGGATGTACCATAACATCAGAGACCATGCTGAAGACATCGCAAGGAAAGATTCCGATGAAACCCAAAGGCAATCACGGCGGGGAGCGTAAGTTTTATGAAAAAGCGCTTAGTGGATGCCGGCAGTATCTGATAGTATATTCAAGATGTTTCCAGATGCTGTGGAGGGCATAGAAGGGTTTTAGTGGATGGGGTGATCGGCGGAGAGTCTCTCACTTCCAAGTCACGATAGAATCTAATAATCGCTTGGAATGCATCAAGCATTTTCCCTGACAAAAAATCTAAAACAACTTCCAAAATTTGGATTGTGGAAGGAAGGTTGGTTATGATGGCCTCAAAATATTTCTTAACTTTGATTTTAATACTCTATTCCAAAATTTTCGGGGAATATACAACAGATTTGGAACATCCTCAAAACCCTATCAACATTTCCAATTTCAATAAGGGGCAGTGATAATTTCATGGAGCTATACTGGAAATACCTGAGTGTTCATTTATAAATGCAAAGTTGTTATGATTCTATGAAATAATTCAAATAAGTCTTTGTGATATCCTTGAGTCATTCGTCTCAAGTATATGTACATATTTCATAAAACAAGTAAAGTGATGAATGATTTCGCAGAAATAGATGCAGTATTTCAAATCAAAACACTTGTTTCAGTTCTTAGACTTCAGTAGAAGTTTCAGTAGGTTCTTTTAAAAAAACCACCTGTCATAATAGAAGCTTCCAAAGTATGTGACAGACTAGTTAATTGGCGTGATCTCAGTAATCCTTTTGCGCATTCAATATGCTACCATTTCATAAAGGTGAAGGCAAAAACTTTTATCTTGTAAAATTGTACATTGTATGTCCTTCTATAATAATTCTTCTGTAATAATATTTAGAACAAGAATCATATAAGTGTAAGGCTGGAATTTTAGACTTTAGAGTGGAGGAAATTTGAAGATATGGATATTCATCAGATATGGAATCTCCTGCTCTATTATTCACCCTAAAGTAATCACCTTCTGGATTGACGCAGAAAATATTCGAAACTGTATGAAAATGGATCGGCCAAATCCTCTTCGATCGCTAAACTGTTTTAATGCACTGGGCCCAAGTTTGATTCTCATGAGGTATTTAGTATCTGCATCAGATTGGAGAGATCTAAAAAAATTGAAACGAGAGTAGATTAGGTGGTTGGGTTTCTTTTCGGGATCTCTTGGTCTATGAAGAAAACAATAACCTTAGACCATTACTCCTAGAAGAACATAAATGCTGTTTTGAAACAACTAGATAACAGAGAATTTTATCCAAAAGCAAAGTAATAATGAGCCTCATTCGTTGATGCTCGTTTTGACGCTAAAACTGATGAAACTTAGGGGACGAAATGCATCATAAGATCCATTAGAAACGCTAAGAATCACTTGAGAAGTATTTAAAGTCGTTAATGTACAAAATAATTGGTTCCTTAATTTGCAGTGAATATTTAAAAATAGGAAGCATGAAGAAGTTGAAAACTATTTAAAAATATCTATTTACATACAGATACCTTAATTGTGGCTAAACGTAAATTGTGGGCTAATAACGCTGCATGTTAACAGTTGCAGATAAGTAACCGCCCATTGCAAATGTCTCTTGTTTGAAAGTTTTAACGCTATAGTCAATCAACATAACACTAAAAAATGAGTTATATTCGTTCGTAATTTATTTTAAGAGAATTTTTTCGATATCAGAAGTCATCAATACCGTTTAATTCGGAGATAATTTATTACAATCTCGATTTTTCCGAACAAATTCATCCGTAAACAACGATGATGTTCTTTCCCATTCACAAGACGGTCGACGTTAAAGGCTCGTATCGCGATCGAAATAAATAAAGACGTGTCCTAAACGGACCGAAAAGCTCCGTTTAGAAAACCCGAAGACCAACAAACACAAACACTGTGTGAAACGGGAAAAAGCGTGCACGCCAGAAGGAGAAGAAGAAGAGAAATCGACCAATAAAACAAATTGAATTCATTCATGCGCCCCGATAAAATTACTAAGCATAAAGCGTGAACGAAATAAAAATAGAGGAGAAAAAATGATGACTGGATGATTTCGGACCCATACATACATACATACACAATGCTTCTGTCAGTTAACCAGATAGAGAGAGAATGGATGAAACAAAGAGAGAGACCTCTATATCGCGATGTAGGGTTTAAAGTCGAATGCTCGGTCGTACAAATCGCGTACTTACCGACCGAGACCGGTTCCAATTAGCGCCGGTAGAGGGCATTTTTGTTATTTCAGTAGGATATATAATAATTCGAGTATAATTTTATTTGCTGTTTTTCAATTAGTAGACCGGAAATATATGACACCTGTCTCGAAGGAAGTGCCTTGTTATTATTAATAACAATCGTTCTTCGGTTCACAATTTCTCTTTCAATTTTTCAACGAATCGCTAAATTGGTTAAAATGTAAACGCTTTTAAGTCAGGGATTCTATTCAGGACCTCCACGTTTTTGTCTTTTCTTTATAATGATATTGTATTTATCTTTTGTAGAAGGTTTAAATTTTTATTATTTATTTGTATTTTTCAATTTTTTTTATAATTTACATAAAAGAATGTTAAAAATTCCGTTCTTCTATTTTCTTTTTGATATTATGTACTATACTTTAAAATAAAAATGGAGCAAGAAATGTTTAACCAAGCTGAAAGCACAGTAAGTTCACATTTCTTTGAAGGCAAGGAATATATGTAGAAATATATAATTTAATAATACCCACTTCGAAAAAATATCATCCTAAAGAGAATAACTTTATTATTCCTATGACTATATTCAATCTGTGTTGGTCTTGGACCCAACCCATTATGCATCCAATGTTAAATCAATGCAGAATTCGTCGTAAAGTAACTTTGATTATATAAAAAAGTCTTGATGGTAATTCTTTTATTAAGTAGCTACACTATACCCACAACTTTCTGAACACACTAAACCCACAGACTGTAAAGACTCGATCTAGGTTTTTATCTAAAATCATGCTCTGACTGAATACGTTACAATTTCGGTTAAACAGACACACAGTTCGAACTCGTCGAATTATTTATAGAGGCTTGTACTGGAGCAGCGAAAATAAATATCTCAATTAGTAACTTTCGTGCTACAGATGTGCGACTAGTGTTTTCCAATTTAGATTTTGTGGGAATTGAATTGAATCTTCTCAAAAATGTTCTCCATACTAACACACTAACACTAGCACTAAGCACTAACACTGTAAGCACTACATAGGCATTAGTGTTAGTGCCTCGTGCGAAGCGAAAACTCTTCTGGGAACATATAACCAAAAGAGATCGTCTGAACGGACACCTAGGTAGACTCGGAATAATACAGGATGCCAAATGCGGATTTTGTGGGGGAAGAAGATGAAACATCCATCCATATCACATGAGCTTGGCCAGCTGTAAATACAGCGAGAATAGAAGGCACAATAGATCGTTCAGGTCGCAGTGTCTAGTGCCAGTGCTTATAGTGCTAGTGTCAATGTGGTGTGGAGAATATTTTCGAGAACATTTATCAAGAAGCCACAATTATAGTCCAAACTCCAGAAATTGAATTGGTTGAAAATTAAGAAATGAGAAGACCCGTAGATATAAATAAGAATTATTTGGGAATTCGTACCCTTTAATTAGTACAATGATTGTTCTAATCTGCGCAATTGATGCACGTTTAAAAAAACCTGCTCCAAAAAACAGGAATATTAAACATTAAGTCTATGTATGTACATAAGACTACTATAGGAATAATAATTTTTGAAAACACTGCTGAAAATAAAAACTTAAAACAAGAAAGACAACTTTTGAAGAAATTATTGTTTTAGAAAATTAACGTTACTTATCCAAAATTTAACCGCTGTTGTAGGGACATAAAACTTGAAAAAGTTTACATAAAACTTTTGGAAATAATGCGACTTATTGTTGCTTTTACACAAATATTCCTATTTATTCTAACTACTTACTTGGAACTTACATAGTCTCGAGATACGATCACGAAACTTAATGCTATGATTTTGATCATCAGATCATCAAAACATATTTCTGCAGGGACTCAGAAAATGAAGTATTAATCTAAAAAGTCGCACAAAAACATTTTCAAGAAATTTTTAAAAATCTTCTAAACGCTCTTAAGAATCTAGTGGGAAAATTAAACGCCAACTTGAGCAACATTGCTCCTGTTGATTGGTATGTATGCAAGTTGTTTTTTCCATTTATTGTTCCATTTTATTTTTAATTACATTATTACAAAAAAAAAATCACAATGTATTACAGCTCACTTTTTTAATTATAGCTTGAAAAAGATCGGTGATGACCGAAACGTCGCAAAAAAAAACAATTTACAATAAATAATTAAACTGAAAATATTGCTCAAGTTGGCGTTCAATTTTCCCACTATTTTCAAGAAATATTTAAGAACAGAACTATATATACAGTGGTGGCCGTATAATTAAGAACGATATACATATATTTTAAACAGTTTTGCTACGTTTGCTGGGAGTTATTGAAAAGTGGGTGTAATGTATATTGAAATAATTTATTACAATAAGAATACCCTAAAATACTCTAAAATTGACATCTTAGATAAGAAGAAGGGATTAGGTAACTCTGGACATAATTAGGAACGGCAAAACATAGTAACAAAAACAAAAATAATGTTCAACTAAAAAGGTAATTAACATAATTATTCAATTGTTGTATTAATATTTAGTGGGATATCCTTTATGAAATGTTTTAACACTACCTCATATCTTCTATTCATTGATTCAAGAAGAGCAGCACAGCGTTCCTGAGGAATAACTTGCTAGCCGATCAGGATTTCTTTAAAAAGTTTATCCATATTGGCTATTCTCTTTTGCCTTATACTTGGTTTTACATAATTCTAAAGATGTTCTGTAGGATTTAGGTTGGAGCTGCATGAAGGCCAATCCAAAGCTTTGACCGCGTTACCAAGCCAAGTTTTTACTGACCAGGAAGCATGTTTTGAGTCATTATCATGCTGACATTTTCAAACCACCGGTAGATCCCATCTGCATAAAGTAGAATAATTGTCTGTAAAATATGAATCTACATGTGCTGGTTCATAATCGCTTTAATACGGTGAATTGGACCAACTGCATGCCAGGAAAAACATCCCCAAACCATCTTTGAGCCATCTCCAAGTTTCAATGTAATTTCTGTGAATTTGGGATCAAGTTCTTTGCTTGGCGGCCGACGAACATATTGTCGACCATCAGATCGTAGACCATTTATCTGGTTTCGTCCAAACCAGAGTACATGCTTCCATTGAGTCATTGTCCATTGCCTATGGTTTCTTGCCAATTATGTTCTACGTTTTCTGTTCCTTAGATTAACTAATGGTTTCTTACGTGCAATTTTTCCAAATAATTTCGCTTCATTAAGACGGCGTCTAATTGTTCTAGAGGATACGCCAGTGCTCGATTCTCCTAATATTGCTTGATTTATTTCAATTAGAATCCAAGCGCGGATCCTTTTCTGACCAGCGTACAATTCTTGAATCTGTTTTGGGAGTTGTTTTACGAGATCTAGTTTTCTTTTTCACATTTTCCGTAGTATTATGTTGCTTATAGTGACGCAAAGCACTGTAGTTTTCCAAATTCCACGACAAATGCGCAAAAATAACATCTTAAGTCGGTCTACAGCCGCAGGCGTAATAATAACTCATGGCCAGCCAATGCCCCCTGTAATGGGCGCAAGCTGTTGGGAGATGCTAAGGCATGAATTATTATTATTATTATTATTAAATGATCTGCAATCAGTATCAGTATGACGCGTTTAGTTTATTATACATTATTATTGTACATCGTTCTAAATTATATGACCACTACTCTATCAGAATAGCTTTATCTACAAGCGAACAAGACATCTTATTCGAAGCAATTATTTAGGATTAATTAGGAGCGTGTCTTCGGAGCTTGGCGTGTCGTCGTTATAAAACTTAAACCCGTTGGATAACACTTCAATTAACAACGGCCGTGATAGCCTACACTTACCTATTTGGGATAAGTATTTTACACAAAATTCAAATCAAAACCATTTTCACGCCAATTGGTCGCAATTGGTATATGGTATTTTAAAAACATTTTTGTTCCATAAAATAATACAAATAACTATCTGCTTTTTTCCGATCATAGGATTACTGCTATTACTTGTAAGCTTTTTATATTGGCACCCTATATATGGTTTATTTCTAATGCAAACTTCTAATTTTTTAACATAAAATAAGATTATATATGAACATGAACGGTTTTGGGGTAGACTGTATCTGTATTTGTAATTAGATTTATTACAGGAATATACTTTGCAATAGTAAACAGAACCTCATCGATGATAGTAATTATGTAGATAATAGCAGAATCAATTTTATACTCAGAATTTATATCCTGAAATTTCCTTTCATAAGCTATTATCCGGGTATCGACTTTCTTTCAGTACTAATTACTGCTTTTCCAAGACAAGAAACAAGTATATGTAATAGTATCATATAATAAAACCACTTTGCCGCCTATTACAT
Source organism: Popillia japonica (assembly GCA_004785975.1). Taxonomy (NCBI): domain Eukaryota; kingdom Metazoa; phylum Arthropoda; class Insecta; order Coleoptera; family Scarabaeidae; genus Popillia; species Popillia japonica. The sequence goes on from SMLS01074037.1 coordinate 29,279, forward strand.
TACAAGATAGGTACATCGACGTTTACATATTGTTAGCGCCCTTCCGAATGTGTAACATAATATTTGCCAACAAATATATCCCACACTTCATGGTATAAGTGTCTGTTAGTAACAGCTACTTGTAGAAACAAGTGCGCTTTTCTCAACATTCGTAGACGTTGTAGATTTGCCAGTTATGTGTCTAAAGTTTCTCGGAGAATAGAAAAAGATCCAATTATACGCTTTTGCATTTTCCCAAATAAATTAAGAGCTTATTTTAACCTTTAGTAATGTTTAGATGTATTTACATTGAAAGAACTATTTTGTAGTTTAGTCTATAATAATTAATTATTATATTCTATTGCTTCACCTTCTCTTCATCAAAACAATAACCGAAATACTTTCAACATGACGTTTTGGCAACATTGCAGCAGTTGGCAAGCATAAGTCTATACATTTATTTTTTTTTTATTTTTATTTATTATTTAATAAAATCTTAACTCATAACTGATTCGTATTCACTGAGCATCTACGATGAAACAAAATTATATGCAACACCCTTCAATTCTCTTCTCCACCGATTATTTCCATGCAAACTGCTGCCACTCCACGACGCCAAATAAATCGTCGAATACCAGAACGCGGCGTATATAAATGGGAACATTATCTTCCATAATTCGTTTTTATTAGAAGCTAAGATCGAGAAGGAATAACTTAAAGCCTTAAAGTTGACTACTAACGTGTACTAAGTTACGCAGTTCCGCCGACAGGCGGCAGCACAGTCCATTCTTCGCACTCAAATTCGAATATTGGTCTTTCTCGACGAACTAGCGACTATAAACATCGATGATACATCTAGAGGCGCACGGGTTCCTCCGTTCGGGGGATAGAAACGTAATAAATTTTAAAACGTGAAACGGTGAAAGAACCTCATAGAGCGCGGATGTGTCAAGGGATGAGTTATCCAGACTCGTAGACTCTACGAGAGCGTTTGGCGAGGCCCAGCCCCGCCGGGATTCGGCGACCATATTTTAGGTAGTTATAAAGTTGGTTTGCGGATGAAATTACGCGGAAAAAGCAACATCATAAACACATCGAGGGATGATCTGGCGGTAAACGGTGAATAAATCATAGTTGATTCGATATACGAAGTTTTGTGGAAGTAAGAATTTTGCTAGGGAAAAAACTTTGATTTAACTGGAGAATAACATCTAGGAAGTAATTTTCATAGATATCAAAATGTATAGATTTTGATCAAAAGAAGAGGAATACTTTGTATGTTTTATTAAAACAATGTAAGTTGTAGAATTGTTGGCAGGTTCGTCCAATACTCGTTACAAAGGAGCCAATTTTATAACTGCTCAAATATGTTTTTTGGGAAGCTATACACACAATTATTACAATTCTATAATAATTGTGCGACCGATAATGGCTAATGGACAAAATAGAAATTGCAAATTTGATGCTGATTGAGGTTTGAGAAAGGTTGCTTGACAAAATCTTAAAGATGATATTAGAAATATCACTACCTATTGGATTCGATAATTTCAGCATAAATGAAGATACAAATTGACAAATAGATTGTAGGAAATCTATTCAGTAATAGACATATTACGAAATGAATACCACAGACCACAGATTTAAATATTGATATATGATTCCATTGTTTTCCATTGTCTGTACTAAAGCAATGCATCAAAAATAAACGCAAATCCGATCCAATTTGGACATATTTTCTCATTCTTTTGGTCGATCCATAAAGATTAGAGTTAGAACTTTAGAAGTAGGTCCTGGATTAAGTACCACATCTACAAGAAAATTGTTGAATCAATCACGTGTCACAATTAATGTTGTTTGAGTTGCCTACGTTCAGATTCATCTGGGTACTAGAATTAAGTTTTTTTTTATTGATTTTTTTATTAATTTAGCTTCTTGATTAAAACGGATACAGAAATATAAGGTGTACCAATATTTAGAATCATAGGTAGATAGATAGATAAATATTTATTTATAAAGACACTACAAAGTGTGTATAAAACGTCAAGAGACAACAAAATTATTAATATAAATTAAAAGTAGGTAATGAATTGTAGCAAGTAAGTAAATAAAAAAAGTAAACAAAATACAAATATAAGAAATAATAAAATAAAGTAAAGTAGGTGTGACGACACAGGCACTATACTGCATAGAAATAAATGTTTGCAAAGTTAATGATTTAAAAATTCATCAATTGAGTAAAATATATGCTGAAGGAACTAGATTTTAAGATTTTTCCTGAAGGAAGTACGCGTCCGACACAAGTTAATATGGTAAGGGATTTTGCTGTAAATTCTAATGCTTAGGCTGTTAGCTCCATCATAAGTAATTTGTAGACTATGGAGTGCCAGATGAAAGTCATCTTTAGCCATAGTGTTGTGGTCATGAACTTCTTTGTTCGTTCTATACACGGATTTCATATCATAGATGTGACTCCCAGCTTCGAGCAAATATAGACATAGAAGAGGTAGAATGCGAAGTTTATTAAATAATTAAATTCTTGGAAAGTTGTGGTCTTAGGCAGCGGTATAAGTAGTCTTACTAGAGAGCATTTTTGACAGATTTTCACATTAAATCTTCCAAGAGAGAGTACTCTCTAAGTGAACTCCCATAAACTTTACACTATCGCAATGTCCGGTACATTTCTTTAACGGGTGTGTAAAATCATACAGTTTATTTTTCTTTACTAAGCGATAATTTATTTTAACTAAACAAGTTATTTAAAATGGTCAACAGATTGTTAAGGTTCAGGCATAAATCGTCAACGAGAATGGAAATGTCGTCCGCGTACAAAGTAACAAATACGTTCGTTAATAAATTCACAATATCATTAATAAACATAGAAAATAACACTGGCCCCAATACCGATCCTTGTACCACGCCGCTATATATCGGCAGGCTGTCGGAATTCATAAATTTTATCTTGCCTTGATAGCGAACTCTCACGAATTGAGACCTATCGACGAGGTAAGATGAAAACCATGCGGCTAGTTTACCCTTGATCCCATAGGATTCCAACTTCTTCAGTAGTATTCTGTGGTCAACACAATAAAATGCCTTGCGCAGATCGCAAAATATAGCGATCGCCGCGCCGTCTTTCTCAATTCAATGCATTTGAGGACTTCGCTGTAAAACTGCAATAATGCCGATGATGTCGAGTAATTCTTTCTAAACCAATGTGGATGAAACGATAATATCGAATATTTATCCAGAAATATATTCAGACAATCCAAAGCGCAGTACTCCAGAATTTTTGATATGGCAGATGTCAGTGCCACAGGTCTATAGTTGGTGAAGTCTTCCCTATCGCCCTGTTTATGCAGCGGAACAATGATTGATGTCTTCAATACATCCGGAAAAATAACTTCTTCGAGTGATAAATTTACAAGATACGTTAGCACCTCCACAAAAAACTCTTTAAATTCTTTGATAATACTGCAAGCCAAGCCATCAGAGCCCGCAGAAAATTTGTTCTTCAGATTAGACATGATATGTAAAAGTTCATTTGGTGAGACAGGTAGAAAAAACATTGAATTTGGTAAATTCGGCAAGCTCGAGCACAAAGGCACTGTCGGAAGTTGTTGTTTAATAGTGGTAATACTATCGATGACGTAGTAGCGCAGACTTGCGGGTTTTCATTGCGTTCATTGTCAACCTGATAAACAGGATATGTACGAAATAACACATAGGACAACAAGCTTTCACTGCTTTGCCGGCGCATACCTTCTCTTTTGTCGAAATTTTCCACGACTATTTTATATAAATGTGGTTAAATTTGCTTGCAGGCTTGTTGGCATAGACCTTTGACTTCAAATAACCCCACAAAAGGAATTCAATAGATGAATTGTTTAAACGGGCTATATGGCATGTTGTTGTAAACCACATGCCGTCCATATAAATCAATGATCCAATTTAGGTAGAAATAACTGTGTTACGGTGTCGCAATATTAAGCACTAGCGACATTCACTGCTTGATCCTAAAGCAATTGAGACACAATCATCTCATTATTCCTTACTGTGTCCTAAACCACCAAGCGAGTGAAAAGAACAAAAAGGCAGATAAGCATACCAAAGAAGCAGCAAAATGACATTTAGTGGACGTGATCCGTATTGTGGGCTGCAAGAAGCCACCTAACACAAGTAAATAACAAATGGGTTGGCAACAGAAAGGCATGGTACTGGCAGAACACGCCAGGATAAAATCAGGCAAAGATACTCTTCTAAGTTAGCAAATGTTCGTTTTTCAATAAACGGGAGCTTCGACTACCTTCGACTATCCTAGGCAGAATTTCTGACAGGCCAAGCGGTCCTGAAATACTATCTACACAAGCTCGGCAAAACTACGAAGAAGATCTAGAGACGGCAGAACGCATGCTTGATCAGCTTGGGTTGAAAGAGAAGTATGGCCCAACGATGATTCCCAAATCCGCACCGATTAGTGACCCATTGAGGATGCATTTGTTTTTCGACAATTACATGTGGGTTCTCTACTTCAGGGTTATGGAACACCAACAGGGGTGTTGGTATTCCATAATCCATTCAACGAATTCTCTTCGCTATGCATGGCCATTAGGCTTGAGTTGTTGCGTGATATTCCTCGACTTTCACCAACACTCTTGCGCATTGGTTCGATACTGACATTTGAACTGCTTGCTTTTGGACATACCAGTCTGTTTAGCCAGTCTGCTAGAATTTTTCAATTTTTCTCTTTACAGTTAGCGAAATTAAAACACTATTCCGACCAAATTTTCCAACTGTGGTCGCCAGCATTTTTGAAATATTTTTAACTAAGTATAAAAACATGTTATTCTATCATGTAACGCTTCATTTTTATTAATTCTGAACTATCAGATGTCAAACGGTCTTTTTGACAGTTGCCAACACTTGGCTGCATTGTGGCAAACTCAAATCTTGCAATAATTTTGGAACAACCTTTATAATTGATTCGAATGTTTTCCTAAAAACTATTAGTTAATAATTATCGCACTTGTAACTTGTCTGAAACATTTGAGTTATCAAACGTGAAGCTATATAATTAATATGCGCCCTACGTATCGAACAAAGCATAATTATTAATATAATTGTCATTCATATGGAATATATGTAATATACGCTGATGTATTATCATAGAATACATTCTACATACATAATTTCGATCTAACTAACAAATTAACTAAATTAAGTGCAAAAGCACAAATACACTCTCCCGTTGCGCCTAATCAAGCGATCGTCGCGCCATCTAGTCAGGGTTATACGTGCCCGTGTGGCTCAGGATAATGAATATTAAACACATATTTCATAGTCAAACAACGACTGTGTAGGATGACGATCATCCGTACAAGTAATGAAGACTAATGTGTTATTATACGTCGATACGTTCGCGCCGTTATCCTGCCAAAATACAAAGGACACGTGCCCGTAAACAATGACGGGCACGTGTACGATTGCGCCCAGGAACAACTAACTGTCTGTTTGTCTGATGCGTCCTCTTCTTCTTGTCGCGGGAGGCCGGTTATGTAAGCCCAAAAAAGGAGATACATTCGTGTATACGCAAGCAACGTTATAGATTTATGTATAGGCGATATAAATTGGCCAGTGCACGAGGACAATGCTCTAGTCTCTTTAAAGTAATGAACCGAATTGGACGCGTGTGCGGACATCGTCCAATTACTTTGTGGTTTTATTAGATAATGATTGCAAATGTGCCAGTTTCTAACGCTACAGCGGCGTCTTTGTTGTGATCTCATCAGTTCAGAATTCGTGAAAATAATGCAAAGCTGCTAGTATGTTTGCTCGTTGAAATTGTAGTAGAAACGTTACTTCATGGTAAATGGCTTTGTCTTTGAAATAACCTAATCCTTGGTACAAAAATATTTTCAATATTTGATTGGCACAATAATTTTATGCTGTGAACAGAAAAAAAACTGTTCAAACTGTCATGAAATAGGATGGGAAGTTATAAATTTTATTTCTCATTTTTATTTCGTTTCTATTTTAAGTTAATATCAAGTCTGCATGAAGCATTTTATCTGCGCTTGCAATCCGAAGATATCTAAAAAATTTTATGACTTACAGAAACATTTACACATACTTTTTACAGAAGAAACTTGCCAACCAATAGTGCCAATTAAGCACGATATTAAAGTAAGTTTCACTTGTATACTTAATTTTAGTATATGTTATAAGCCCGTTCAGTTTAATATGAAAACATTCTTTGTTTCAAATTATTTTCCGTATTACTTCTGTCCCTATATAACATTTACATTAACGCTTTAATAAAGTTTCATGTAAAGAAATCTTGGTGTACTTGTTTGCTAGATAAATTAAATTTCAAAGGAAACATTAACATTTGAGGATTTGGTATAGCTAGAAGTTACATGAAATCACACAAAAAATAAATTTGCACTTAGTTTTTTAATTGGTCTTGTTCCCAAGATACTTAGTATCTTATTGACCATCAAGCCAAGTTACGCCTAGGCACACGACCATAGCCTTGTCACCGCATATTGATTTTAGACCGGTCTATTCGACATCAATGAAGCGTTTGGATAAGTAATCCATCTTCTTGAGCTTCATTCAAAATCTGGTGAAAAGAACTTTGCTGGTATAGGTACATACAGTGCGTACCAAATCTATTGAACCTGTCTTGTTCTTGCAAAACTATTCTAGCTAAATCGATAAAATTTAATATGCATGCTGTTTATTATTTCCTCAGTTTTGTCATTTTTTTTTAACTGACAAGGTCGGAAGCTGCGCACTCAACTTGATTTCTTTTAATAGGAAGGAGGCTCAAATCGCATACCGCTTGAAAGGCATTTTTAATTTGAATTAAGCGACATTCCGCTTGATATGTTGTCTCTAAGTATAACTTCACTATCATAAATTAAAGATTGGGAGTAGGTATTAACAGAATAACTGAAGGTCAAGTGACCACTGAAATTATTGATTAGTTTATTTATGTGATTAGTAACACAAAAAGTAAACAAAATTAGAAGTACGTATAAGGAATATACAGGATGTATTTGAAATAGAAGTAAAGACTATGAAAAATGGAAAAATATTATTTTATGGAGCTTAAATCCAAAATATTTTGCGCAAATTCCTTCCCAGACGCGAGAAAAAAAAATGACAAAGGTATGTGTTTTAACAAATACATCTAGCGCAGAGCAGGTGTAGCGATCGGCGATCTCTAACATGTGCCCAACGCACAATCAGAGTCAATCTGTTTCGAATGTTGAATGTATGTAGATATTGCAGACATGGAACCAACAATTCTTTAATAAAAAGGAAAATACGACTACGACTACAAAAATTGCAAGTAAGACACTATATTTCACAACAATAGTTTTACTTTTCCTGAAGATTTTCAATCGTTGTTTAAAGTAATTCCTAAGATTGAATACATCTAAATCTGACATATCAGCGTTATTTCGTAGTTTTTATAACATCGACAGCTCCTTTTGCGATGTCTTGCGTTAGTTGGATCGAGGTAAACATTTCGAACGCATCTCGATTCATAGGCGGCGCATATTACAATTTATAAGGGGGATTTTAATTTTAGCATTTCCGTCGCAATTGAACAAACATTTTAATATTAATATTTTTTTACTTTTATTTGAAATACATACTGTATCGAGAACATAACCTATACGAAAAGTATGCAAAAAAACGTTTCATCTTACTAGGAATTAGTAATCAGAGTGGCTAGTATACAAGACAGAATATATTTCATATTCATGTAAAGTAGGTCGTTTGAGACTGTTTGCCAAAACTTTGATCTACGAATCACAAAATCTGAGGTATTTAGATAGATCTATCCAGATATGAGTAAATTCTGAACGGGTTGGTTTAGGAATAGGTTCAATATGCATTCTTCAATTAAAACAGTGCTTTCAAGAACATTCCAACTGTGTGCTGGGATAAATTTGGGGAAGACATAACGTTGCCAAGCTGATGGCTATAGTCTCAATCGTTGTACTAACGCGATTATGATCGAAAAGAAATAAAAATTGCGCTAAAAACAAGAGATTGTCTATACAAGTTATATGACCTTCAAGATTCACTTATTTTCTTATGAGTAGAGTTGAGACAGTTTGGTCTCAGGAATCCATCTGCCTGTAATTGAATAGAATTAACATCCACTTCATGTTTTTTTTCAGTTTAGATTTTTTCTATTTATAATGTTTCTGTTTATTTTATTTATCTCTTTTTATCTTCTCCTTCTTCCTTCTTCTTCTTATTATTCTGACAATGATCTATTATAATCCTCAATCTATTACGTCTCTCTTGTCCTTGGCTGCAGCTTGGCAAAATATTTTTTTTTCTGGTTTAAGCGCATATGATTTTTTAAATATCACAAGCACAACAGAACAATGTCTATTGAAGATCAGGCCATGTTCGAAAAATTAAGTCCGCAGATACAAAAATTGTTATATAATGAAATAGTGTTTAAGAAGCGGGGTTGTGTCTGAATCAGGAGGAAGCATAATTTTGGTTGGTAGAACAGTAGCTAGAACAGCATGACTAGCAATTTCAACATCTGTGAAACAAACAATCCGACATTTATTAAGCAGCAGATATCCATCCAATTCTACTTCATCATCGATCATATTATCAGCTGACGCTTAAGAACAACCATGGTGTTCAAAGGGAACAACACGGATTTTAATGAATCTCAACTATGTTATAGAGGAACCTTCCCTTAGTATCCAGATACGAGCTTTTATGCTAACGCTTCCTAGTTTCTGAGAAAATCAACGTTGTTTAACGCGTTGAATTACCGCGATTATATCGATAATGTTAGTTTCTCAACAAGTAAACCTTCGTAGCCCAGTGGATAACAACTACGTCTTCCACGTTGGTGGCCCGCGTTTGGTTCTTGCCCCTACAAAAGCTCGTATCTGGGTACTGAGGGAAGGTTCCTCTATAACATAGTCGAGATTCATTAAAATCCGTGTCGAACAACTCTGGTGTTCCCCTTGTTAGTTGTGTATGACATGACTAGAATGGATGGTGATTATGTAGGAGTCGTTTGGAACATTTTTTTGGAAATACTTCTGATCAAGACGATAATGTACAAAAAAAGCAGCTCAGCCTTAGCAAACGAATAATTAAATGTACACAGAGATTAACATATAATGTACAATATATTAAATGTACAATATATTAGGACACCCTAATATACCCCACTTTTCCAGATAAGCTTCATCATTTAAAAACAATATTGAACACATGTATCTTAATAACTATTTCTGAACATACGAAGCAACTTTAGAACGTACCAGAGAGGAATCTGAACAATGCTACAACAAACTTCACAAGCTTAATCACTTCTTTGTATTTGATTCGCCTTGCTATTTACCAAAAATGTGAAGAACCAGTATTTTTCAGTGATCTATTCATTTCTACAGCAAACTATGCAGTAAGATCTACAAAAATCTAAAAAGAGATAACGAAACAAATAAAAATAACTAACATGCATATTTCAGAGAAATTTAATCTTAAAAACAAAAGGGGTTGAAGTAGCCTCGTTGCTATGACTACTGTTGTTACGGTAAATTTGCTCAAGTAGTGACGCGAAAACTACTGTACAAAATTGTATCCTCCAATATCATTTAATCTAAGAACTAGATATGCATTCTCATTTAATTTAATACATATGTATATGATTCTCAGAGAAGCAATGTCGAAGCATAAGCAAACAAGGATGAAACACAAAGTAAAACGTCATCGTAGAACACCCAAGGCATACGAATCCAAATGGTCCATAATAAACAAATTGTTTCTGGACGATAAAAGAATACCCAGCAGACGATTTGTAACGATTATATTTGCATAATCGGATTAATGCCATCGACGGCAGTCCGTTGTAGTGGCGGCGCTGGCTTCGCGCGTCCTTCGGGAATTTCGTTTCGATCCTTCTCCACCACAACCCTCCTCATCCCGCTCGTCCGAAGAAAAGAACTCAACAACGATTAATGACAGTCATAAAGGCTCATTTGCGTGGAAACAGCTTTTAATTTAATAATTATATTTATAGTGAGCCGGTCCGTTAGATTTTTTCAGGGGTGAATGTGGCAAGTTTTTTGATTTATGGACGGCGATTTAGTTGATTTGATTACGACGGATATTTGTAATGTGTGTTTGGGGTAATTTTGCAGAGGAGTGAAAAATTTGGAATAAAAGAGCAATTTATTGTGGCTATTTAGACTTTTTGTTGTTTGAATTGCGTTTAATGATAGTATCGCTATAATAGTATCTACAAATTTGTATAATTTTATTGTTGAACAACAACATTTTTACGTTTCCGTTGCCCTGCTTTAGCGATTGTACAACAATAGTCTGTTAATTGTGTTCGTCCGTTAACCAAACAACCGAAAAAATTATGTAATTCTGAAACAAGTATATTAACCATTATTCTTTTATAGCTTAAGCCAACATCTGTTGTATAGGAAACGTCAATATCATGCTCGTTGACGGTAGGTAGACGTGCCAACCTTAACGAAGACAAAAAAAAATGCCCACTCCACATTTCTACCACCATGATTTTCAATTTTGTCTTAAAGGTGTACTCAGATACACGCACCGACCCTAACTCCTTAACAAGATAATTGCCACCTCTTATTTATTTTTCTCTTTTATCTGGCCAAAAATCTCGTTCGAAATATACCACACGCACGCCAGCGATAGTGCAGTACTAACTTAAAAACTAAAATACAAAAAAAATCAAAGTAATCGTCTATAAATTAGACTGCAATTAAACTTATATATATACATAGATCAAACTAAACAATATTTAAAAAATCACTGATTTGTCTAAGCACTCTAACGAAAGACGACATAACTTTGATTTTAAAAATATTAAGATTTAAAAAAAATAATTAAAAAAACTGATTTCGCTATTAACAAGATGGACCCATTCGTTATTTTTCTGAATACGACAATTATTCTGCTTTAGTATATTAGGGTCTATTGAAATTAACTTTATTAAAAAACATTTACCCAAGTTATAAAACGAAATTTCCGTTTAAATTAATTAAAGGATTAAAAAATAAACTTTCGCGATCATTTGAAGTTCATTCCACCTCATAACTAACACATAATATTCTCTGTAATTGTCATGAGAAAATTTTGTTCTTCTGCGCGCGCGAGATAATAGAACTGCATGCTATGAATACTTACGATCCAAACGAATTCATTATATCAATATAACAATGAAAATTCAAAATAATGCGAAGGATAAAACTGTTACGTGATATGCTATGTGAATATTACTCATTTACAGTTTGCGTCAAGCACGTGTCAAAAAATTACACCGCCCTCTTTTCGGATATTAATACGAAATATCAAGCTGTGAGATGTGTGCGTAGGGGAAAAGCGAATTAATGTTACAGAAATGTATTTCCTGCAGTTGTAGTGTAATTATTTAATATAATTACTATGGGAAAACTTGAGTTTATTAATTTGTTATTACTATGCTTAAGAAGCAGATATTGACGTGGATACAAAGTTAGAAAAAACAATAGAGTTTAAGAGGTCCTTGCAACTAGCACCAGCACAAAAATTATATAGACTTTCTGAAAGCTAGTCTTTAACTGAATCCAATACATCCAATACAAAATTCTAAAACTTAAACAATGGGGACTGGTTTGGTTTCGAGTTGTTCAATTTCTTCAGTACCTACCTCTCTTTTTTGCCATAATCTATGATTCAACTATAGCAAGGTGAGATTTTGTAAGTGGTAAAGCTTTCGGAAATAAAGAAGCTTAACGCTTCAAAAACATAAAAAAACAAACAAATGAAAACCTCAAACCTGGCAGTGTCAAAATTGAGTAATTTTAGGATGCTCTTATGATAAGACAACTTTTTTTAGATTAGTCTGTGAGACTAAATAGAAGCATTAAATTAGAATATTTGTGATTTTGAACTAAATTTGTAATAGAGTTAAAAGAAAGTCATCTCTAAATGTTATTCCAACTTCACTATACGATTTGGGGTTATACCTATCCAACTAGATTTTTTATGAAATTTATAATTTCACTTTAAAAGAACAAATACACAAATTGAGACGTTATCTAATTGAGTCAAAGGTCTTTTCCTGCCGTTTGGAAATATGCCGATGTCGCCATGATTCCGAAGCCACGTAAAGATTTAAAGTTACCATGAAGCTATAGGCCGATGAGCCTTTTACCCAATCTGTCAAAAACAGTCGAAGCCATTATGCTTGCCAGGCTTTGGAGATGATGTCGATGAAGCACATGTTCTCTTCGAGGAACAGATTTGTTTCCGTCAAAGCTGATCGGCCGACTTCCAATTCTGGAGTTGCGACATTAGACCGAAATGGTCTTTCTAGACTATCCTCATGCATTTGACTCTGTGTGGCATGATGGTTTACTGTTTAAGATTACTTAGGCGTTTTGGCATCAACTCCGACCTGCTAACTCTTATCCAGTCTTGTCAACTTTCAGGATTAAACGCTTTGGGCAGGCCATGACACACAGGTCCATAAGAACTGGTGTCCTACAAAGTTTACTCTTAGATTCAGAACTTTTTATTGTATTCTATAAATCCAATGAAGTATGAGGTGGTGCGTTTCTCCAGGAAACGAGAAACCCCTTCCACCACCATTACCATCGAAGATTGGGGTAACTCTTGATAGAAATTCCATATTCCGCCAACACTTCACGAATATAACAACAACTTTAACGCGCTAGGTCTGCCCTGTATCCTCCTATATGCAGCAGGACCTCTTTGAGCTTGAACATCAAGCTGCTGATATATGATACTTATCTACGATGCCCTAACCTAGACCAGTACCAGGATCACCCAAATACTACGAATGAACTCCTTACAACCCAGAGTGCTCCGAATTATCCTTCGGCCACCGTGGTTCGTCAGTAATGCTGAGATTCATAGGGATCTAGCATTCCTTAGCGAACACATTAATTGATCACCTGGGAGAACTGGACCTGAACAGAGCTCGGCATCGTGTTGCCACTAGGCGAATCCTTGGTGATGCCTAACAACCTCAGGTTGGACGAGTCGCCCACGAAGAGAAACTAGACCAAGAAACTAGCGGCTTGGTACCGTTCTAATTAGCAATAAAAAGGTTAATGAACCAACGTCCAACCTTAGAAAAACAGAGGACCTGCGTTGAATGTAATAATTGTTATAAGAAATCCATAGTATTGATTAGAGTTTTAAAATGCTGTAACACATATTGAAATAAAAGCTACCTACATACATACGTTCGTTAAATTGAGTTTATTGGAAGACGCACACTTTATAATTGGAGAAAAAAACATCTAAATAATTTGACATTAAACAACAGCTTATAAAATTTGTTCAAATTTTAGCAAGTAGGTATATAAGTGTGTTAACAGTGGTGCATCCTAGTAAAGAAAACGATATAACCATGCATATAGTGTGTGTCCAAAATAAGGATGTCTGTCATCGAGATTTTGAAATTGGTAATAGATACAACGGTTGTTAAATGCAAAAAAAGTTGGGAGATCGAATGACAAATAATATGCACCAACAAAAATTCAAAAATTTTAACAACTTTCGAAGATATTCGGAAATGGTTTTTACGTTCTCCTTAAATTGCAATAATTGCACTTTATTAGGGCTACTGTTTCTCCTCTACAAGATTGCTTTCTCAATTTAAAAATCCCACGTTTCGTCTTCAAGTCACAATCATCAGCTTAATTTGTTTTAATACGGACATGATTTATAAAATGTAGATTTTGAGAGATATTTAAATGCCATATACAGTGGTGTATTGCATGTGATAGTTTCATTGCGTTTTGGATTCGTATCAGTATTAAAAAGAAGGTTGATGATGGTGACTTGAAGACTTTTAAATTAAGAATGTAATCTTGTAGAGCAGAAAAAGTAGCGCTAATAAAGTGCATTTTTTTAAAAATATTTCTTCGAATAAGTACAGGAGAATATAAAAACCATTTCACAAAATTTCAGTTTTTCCGAATATTTTCGAAAGTAGTTAAAAATTTTTAATTTTTGTTGATGCATATTATCTGTCATTCAATCGCCCAACTTTTTTCCTATTTAACAACCGCTGTATCTATTATTATTATTGTGGACACACTGAATAATGTTCTTTTAGAAAATACGGACTAATTAATTTCAAATTTTTAAAGGTACTTTTTATGTAATAATTGTGCAACTTTAGTAAGGCCAAAAATAAACAATAAATCAATCTATGATTCCTTGAATTAATACAAACATCGGCTAGATGGCAGCACATGATTAAGTAGCGATGAATTAGAAATCACTATAAGTTGGTGCTTTACAAGCAAAGTTTTGCTTAAGAAAGGCATTTTTAAGCATAAATAACAATAAAAATAGGGTAAGCCTACCATGGCTAGAGATCTAGATTACTTAAAACTAATGGAAAAAAAAAGTTATGCTTTGATTTGTCCTAAGGTATTTTTGTGGTTATAACTATCTAAACGGATGGCACTATAAAATTTCTTTCTCCTTTCATTCATTCGTTAGTAAATATAGAAATAAATTGCAGTTGACTTGTACAAACGAGAATCAAATAAGCATTACTATCACATTTTGTTAAGCTAATTTAATCAAAATTATATAAATTATAATTTAACATTAAGTATTGAAAAAAATGATACAGGTATAAAGCAATTGCACCATCATTACGTATCTACCAAAAAAAAGGAACCCTATTGCTGTTTCTAGGAATCAATGACTTTAAAATTACGTAATAAATATAATTAATTAAGCTACATCATACCGCATACCGCGGTTAATAACGGTAATCATTTCTTCTTCGAAACATCTTAACAAGCAATTTTAAGAAGAGAAAGCGAAAAGAAGCTATTTAACATTACAAATAAAATGGATACTACAAGTAGCATTTCTATTTATAAATACGCTAATATGATGTCTTGGCATTAAATTAAATTACTTTACCTATCAAGACAGAAATTGTTACACATTATGTTGATTATTTATTCCTGCATAACTAACGACGATAAATGTTGTAATTCACTGGCGAAGAGCGATTTTCTTCTTCGGGCTAATAACGAGTTGAATAATAATGCCAGATGTGTGTTCCGTTCTAGTTGTTTGTTCGTAATAACAGTAATAATATTAATTAGTGAAAAAGGACGAAAACCAATTCGTAGCCTAATTCTATATCATTTCTGCATACTAAACATAGAGTTCTTCGGGAACTGTTTAAGACTACATATGTATATCGGACCTTACCTATATTTTTTTTGGTGCGGAATAGCAAGAGACAAAATAACTTTAATAATTTTGTGAAATTACAATTCGGTAGGAAATTACCCTAAATACCATCGAATTCGAACCAGAAAATAACCCTGTTACCGTTTTATAATAAGCAAGTGGAACCTTACTTGCACAGGCGAGCGAAAAACAGTCAACTCATCGCACAGTACGGCCGGGTAGACCCATTGTTAACCATTTCGAAGAGAGTCTCCTTATATCCTCATCAGATTCACCATTCAGCTGTCCGTCAGTTTACCACTAGAACATCTTAGGATGATTAACACCTCGGCATTTTATTGTCGTACCTTGTTGAGAGTATAATGATACTTGTTATACGCCTCTGTAGAAGAGAGCAAGGGATGGGTGTATTTTTATTTTTCTAATGGATATTTTTATTGTTGCTTGTTCTCCCCCCATTCTTTGAGGTACAATGACGATCGTACATGCCAATTGATTTGTTGTGTCTCGTAAAATGCTCCGTTCTTCCGAAATTAAATTAGAAACTCGGTTACTGTCCGTTGATTTTTAATCCGCTCATTATCCAAATTTGAAGTTGTTAATAGCAGCTTTTCATGAATGGTTTAAAAGATCTTCTTCAGTTCAGTGCGCGATAGAAATAGTTTACCTGCAGTTATGCAGTAAATGATGCGTACGGAGAAAATTTAATTATATTTTATTTTAGATATTACCAGTCCTAGCACATCATCTCGTGCAATGTCTCTAGGAATTGGGACTACCATATCCACTTTGTTTAAACTTAGAGGAAGAGCAACCGTTACCGCTACAAATCAACAATCTTGAAAGTATTAAACGATTTATAGAAATGTGGGTCTTTTTATTTCAGACGTTTCTGAAGACGATATCTGAAGTTATTAATAAGCAAGGTACTGCTTTAAGACTTCTAGGTAGAATACTTAATAAAATTAAAATATTGATTCTGATAATATGCAAAGGATTTGGTACCATCTAAGTGGTTTTCTAGTTCGTAAAACTTGCCGCAAGTAACATAGAAAGCATTTTAATGAAGCTGTAGTTTCAAATAATAGACTAAATCAAAAGCCTCTGAAATTTCTCGATATTTTACCCATCTTGCGATTTATTTAAAGGACCTTTAGAATTTGGAACTCCCAAAAAGTAGGAAATTTTAGAACAAGTAAATAATAATATAATAATAATTCCCAAGAAGTTGACTGTGATTGTAGTCGCCAATTTATTTAATATTTTCCAAATACTGACAATGGCCAAGAAATTGACAAACATGTGCTATGAAGGCGTCCGCTGTTGCGATTATGGGTTAATAGTTAGAATAGTGGGAGCTTGATTGGGAAGTTTTGATACATCCACCTTACAGCCCAAATATTGCCGTAAACGATTAGCATATTTTTCTTGCATTACAAAACTTACAAAAAATATATTGGCATAAGAAGAAGATCGTGAAAATCTATTAGAGTTTTCTGCCAACAGAGACCAAGACTTCTACGAGAGAGGTATTATATTATATATTATATACAGGGTGCCCACCTAGTACGCGGAAGTCCAATATATTGGTTCATAAGAGGCATAACTGATTTTCTTTTGTTTTGATGTGTTTAGTTAACTCAAGATCTACAGACTAAATATAATGTCGATTATACAGGATGTTCCATTTCTTCTGGACGGATAGCAACTTTGTTTTTTTAATGCAAACCTATATTTTTTATCATTTATTTTGAATCTCCATGAAAAACAAATGGTACTTTATGTATAGTACTCATATGAAAAACTTAACGGTTTTTGAGATATTTAGCTTGTTAAGTTTTTTTATTCGATTTCCGGTAATCATAATATCGGAAATTCTCTGGTTATGCTAATCAACAGAAAGAATATTTTTCGACCAAATGTTAAGCAACAATGGCTCTTCAGAATGCCATGTCAGAAACTGAGCTACAATATACAGAGTACACAAAAAATCTTGTCAAATTTGAGGACGAAAAACATGAAAAATCTCCGTTAATTCAAATAGAACACCCTGTATATTATTGGTCAGTAAAATGCACAGTTTAATATAGTACAACTTTGCTATAGCTTTCCCTATACCTAAGTTTAATAGTTTAAGAGACAAACGCAATATCATGGTAAAAAAGTGCCCCACTTTAAATTTACTCCACTTAAATGAACAAAAAAACTCAAAAAAAAAGAGAAAACTAAAGAAATTGCTCGAAATGTCCACCGTTCCAAAAATAACCCAAAAATTTTGCTACAGATTTTATTATTATCATTAGGTTCTTGTATCTTTCTACTACATACTGCATTGGTTCTCGTATTGTAGTAGGCTTGGTTTTACTAAAGCTGAAATGCTATTAAGGTGTTTGTCGCGACATCGTATTAAACATTTTTGGTGGCGATTCAAGTAACTATTATAAACTGAATTGAATCAAATTGAAATGAGAGTTCAATTCAATGGAAATTGGTTTACTATGAATTATTCTCAAGGTGAATTGATAAATATGGTGTATGCCATAAAAGAAGCTCATGGTAATTGTTTACTAGCAATTCGTATTTATAAGGCAAATCATCCTCGCACTGACTGTTTTCAAAAATTGAGGGAGAGATTTGGAATGACGGCGAATGCAAATTATGAGAAAACTAGTAGAACATGAAGCCAGCAACGAGAGTAGTCAAATCACTATTGTGGCGTCAGTTGTAGAAAATCCAAATATCAGTTCTAGGGCAAATCAGTGATCAGAGTGGAGTTTCCAAGAGCTTCGTGAGTAAATCATTGAGAACCAACAAGCATTGAAGACCTGATTCAAACAAATAGGAACGCGTTCTTTACAATAACCTCACAAATGTTGAGAAATGCTACAAGAAACTTTCAAAATAGGATTATGTTATACATAGAAAAGAACGGTGGACATTTCGAACAATTTCTTCTTCTTTAGTTTTCTCTGTTTTTTTTTTTGAGTTTTTTGTTCTTTGGAGTGGAGTAAATTTATAGTGGAGCACTTTTTTACCATGATATTGCATTTGTCTCTTAAACTATTAAACTTATGTATAGGGAAAGCTATAGCAAAGTTGTAGTATATTAAACTGTGCATTTTACTGACCAATAATATACAGGATGTTCTATTTGAATTAACGGAGATTTTTCATGTTTTTCCTCCTCAAATTTGACAAGATTTTTTGTGTACTCTGTATATTGTAGCTCAGTTTCTGACATGGCATTCTGAAGAGCCATTGTTGCTTAACATTGAGTCGAAAAATATTCTTTCTGTTGATTAGCATAACCAGAGAATTTCCGATATTATGATTATACCGGAAATCGAATAAAAAAACATAACAAGCTAAATATCTCAAAAACCGTTAAGTTTTTCATATGAGTACCATACATAAAGTACCATTTGTTTTTCATGGAGATTCAAAATAAATGATAAAAAATATAGGTTTGTATTTAAAAAACAAAGTTGCTATCCGTCCAGAAGAAATGGAACACCCTGTATAATCGACATTATGTTTAGTCTGTAGATCTTGAGTTAACTAAACACATCAAAACAAAAAAAAAATCAGTTATGCCTCTTTTGAACCAATATATTGGACTTCCGCGTACTGGGTGGGCACCCTGTATATATATTATGGAGATACCTTTGAAAATGGTAACAAATTATGAAACAAAACAGTTCATATTTGACCCTTAATTTGAAACATTTTAAACAAAGTCTTGAGATCCACGTAAAAATAATGGAGTTCATTCTCTAACCTCATTAAAAAGACATGACATTTATAAGACCTCACTCACTTGTACCAGTTGAAAGCAATTTTTCCATCGCTTTTATGTCTACAATATCAGAAGGGGTCAGAAAGTGTGGGTGACAGTTATTGATAACAGTGAAACAGCAATGCCAACTTTATGTACTACTAGGTTTGCTATTGACGGTCGTTAGATTTCGTTTTTACAGAAATGGTAGCAGCCTATTCATTCTCCATTATCACACCAAGATGTTCTATATAAGCATCTTATGTTGTGTAACTCATCTAAAATTAAGACTTGCAGCCGTTCTATACATTGAGCCTTTCTGTCGTATAGGAATGAGTACCTACAAAAAAGTATTCAAGGATAGGAAGAGGAGCATCACTCTGGAGGAATCTCTTAGGTTTGAGATATTCCAAGGTATTCTTTGGAAACTTCAGCAGCAAATAAACAGCAAAGGTCAGGCTACAATTACACCGACACATACTACGTCTTCCTAGGTTGACTTAAAGGGCACTGTTACATTGGGAAACACATGGTAAGGAAAGGCTTCAAACAGAATAGCGACTGACATGAAATTGCGCCACAATCACAGAAATCCTAACCTTGCAACTCTACTATTTAAAAAAATAAATTAGTACTTTTTGAAATTATAGTTGTAGATTCCTCCGAAGTGGAGGGATGGGGGAATGGTGCCAAAAAATAATGACATAACACACCCAAAGTGTTTCGTTTTTAAGTAAATTAATCATTTCATAACTAATGCATTAAATGTAAATGATTTTTTTAAATTAAATTTTAGCTTTTTTAGTTCTTAAAACTAACTCTTCCTCTGTAGTGCGACGAGCTCAATTCATCTCTTCGAATGTATTTCGTAAACAAAAATTATCGGGCTCAAATTCACCTGGTCTTAAATACCCGATCTATCGTTGTGGATAATTAGTATAACCGTTCATCAAAAATGAAGTGGAGTATCATCTAATTGCATCTTAATTTCATTTTAACAATGAAGATGTAAATCGTCAAGCAAGTTTTTGAAGTTAGTTTAGTAAAAACTCATAAACAAAATCTTTAATAAGCTGTAGATAGATCTTTCTACGTCAGGTTGATTAGTTTTGCTAAAATTGGATATAATTAGATATCAAATAAATATCACGTATGTATGTACGTATATGTTTTAAATAATTATTACAGTAGGAATTATAGTAATAACACTAATGTTGGCTTAAGAAGAGCACATTATAACCATCTTTGAAATACAGTTTTGAGTAATGAACCCTCCACGACATCACACCTATTTCTTTTGAAGTACTACGTCTGGTACCTTAAAATATTACAATCTCCTGCAAAGGCTTGTACGTACATTTAGGAAGAGGAATATATGAGAGATATTAGATCAAAAGGTATCACTTCCTATAATTGCACCTTATTCTAGCAGTGCAACTATTGTAAACATCTAGAGCGTATCTAAAGTTAATCTTAGCCCAACTGTGGTGTAACGGGATTTTGATTAAGAAATTATCGTTTCACTATTACACCATTAAATTACTCAGTTTGTAGTTTAAATTGTGTTACCACATAAGTATTGCTTTTTGCGTTACAGAATTTATAGACTTTTGGTATAGGTACTTTAGTTATAGATATACTTACACAAGTGTATTAACTAGAAAAATAACGTTAATAAACGGATAGCGTACGGAAAGCATCATATCTATAGCTTAAAGCTCTGGAACGTGCGATGATAGCAATAATGTGAAGCTGATGGTACCGAACCGGACCTATACATTCACCGAACACAGTAGGAATATAATACGGGGCTTAGTTGGTGGTGGTGGTGGCGGGTAATACATCACCGGCATAGCAATTACCCATTATGCCAGGAATTAGTCAATTAAGAGTGGTCTCCACCCTTGCTGCGATCCACGGATGCCAGTGGAATGACTGACGAGCAGTGGCGGCTCGTTCAAAAAGGATTACAGGTGGTATTTATGTGATGTGTTCTGAATGAATAAGAATAATACTGACGCATTTGAAGATCACATTTTAGGTTTTGCTTACATTAATTTTTTGCAAAAATGAGTCTATATCGAAAAAAATAATACCTACGCTCTTACAATTAGTTGTTTTCTTGGGGATAATAATTGAAGATAATTTTATATCTAGGCTCTTTCATACAATTCTTGTGAAGTTATTTCCAATGAAGCTTCGTATATGAATTCAATTAATTACAAAGTTACTTTACATTATTGTTGGTTGTGTCATATAACATTCAGACGTTCTTACACAGAAACTTTATAAGTTCTAATTCCCAACTATGTAGGTCACTAGTTTTCAATTAGAAGCTTTAATGCATGCAAATAGGTTAATTGAATAGGATTACGTCATCATTTCATTGTGGTTTCTGAGCGAAGCTATATCAGAAAAAGATTTTATACAATTGTTCGTATTATTGATATTGTAAATTCGAACTCGTAAGTCGGTGGTGTTTGCATTTTGTGTCCTCAAATAAAACTGCTTTCACTGTAGTTCATTCTAACAGCCAAGCACTGTTATAAAGTTAAAAGAGTGTTAGTATCGTACTCAGAAGTGATGGACTTTTATCCTGCTGTAGGTACTTACTAGTATCTTTAAAAGTGTTGGAAAGTAGATACACTTAACGTCTCAAAGAAACTGAAGTTAGAGTTATCCTATGAAGTGTCAGATATTTGTCGTTTAAACTGTAAATTTTATCAAAATTGATAAATGGAATTTTTGAGGAATTTTTCTTTGTATTGTCATTGGTGTAGCAGCACAATTACACGTAATCAAATTAATGGAATTGTTGCAAACCTCTCAGAATAGTAGTTCTTTGTGGTAGAATTGGAATATAACCACTTCTCTGGCATAATACTTGTCCAGGAAGTGAAAAAATGGCACCAATGGCACCAATTCAAATCAACATTTATTTTGAGCAATTCTTTGTTTTTATGGTGTTGCATCCTAATTAAACTTATCTGGCTTAATCGATAACCGTTCTTTACTACACTGAGGTCTTTCAAGATATGAAGTGCATCAGTGTAGTGTGTTAACAGATAAGCTTACATTTAACGTTTTGATCATCATTGTATCAGCTTTGTCAATAGGTTCCCAAAACTTTTCTGATCAGCGAAATGTTAAACATAAATTTATTTCGGCGACAACACCGAGAAAATTGCTACATAGGATAATATAATATTAATAAAATATTAAAGTTTTTGTGTGTGTTTCCTTAGATTTTAAACAACTTTTAGTAAAAAAAAACACACAACATATAATCGATTTTGAGGGATTAATGGGGTGGTTTAATCGCATTAGAATGATTGATTATAAAAGAAACAGAAAGACCACGAATAAAACGAGAAAAAATGGTGAATCCCATAGTAGGTAAACTGTGGGACTTCTACGCCAACCGGTTTTTTTCGTTTTTTTTTTAATCGCAAATTAGATCACTTTCTAATTTATTATTTAGGTTAAAAATCTAGGAAAAAATTAAACATATTGGAATTAAGCAATTAGATTAGAGAAGCAAGGTTAACAGCAAAATTTTAATTTCCATATGGATGCTAACATATACCACAACCTTTGGGTAATGCGTCTACTCTTGGTAATGTGTGATGAAAGCTATTGACATATTGTTTTTTACAGGTTAAACTTGGAACATGAAGAGTAATCATTTGTAACAATTTAGGTGTTGATGATTATATAAACAAACATGTGTATGTATTTGTTTTTGTGTTTGTACACGATCATTACGACAAAAATATCTACCTAACCACAATCGGTAAACAAATATGCGAAAAACCGTGAGGTAAGAGATAGTGAAACAGTTGCAAAAAGTATTTTTTTTTTATTTTAAGTAACTTGGATTATAACAAAATTCACCACAGTGCTAATCGTGTTGGTTGTCAAACGTCATCAGAAGAAGAAGAAGAAAGCAGGCTTAAATAAAAATAATTTTTTTTTGTTATAAATAATAATCTATTTAAAAACAAGTAGGTTGGTGACATTCCCAAGAAGCAACTAGTCGCAAATTTGTCTTCATCCATCGATAACTCGTAACCGAAGTTGTAAAGGTTATTTTACAGTAATTATAGACCTTCGCTGAAGTACATATGTTTGTGAAATCGTAGTACTGATGATGAATTTTTTTATTTTAGTGCTGATATACTTTTCAAATAGTGCTGGACCATTTTGTACTAAGATGCATCCATACACTGTCACAATGTTTGACAAGGATTGCTTTACATCTCTGTCCTTCCAAGTTTAATCATTTGATGTTTTCTTGGATAAAGTGATAACTCGAAAAATATATACCTACTGGAAACGTGTAAACCTACATTCGTTTACTATATTTTATAATGATTCTACAATTTCTTTATATCAGTTTACTTGTAATGGCTAGCTTTAAGCACATACTTTTCGCAGTGTGAACTTTTTTTTAATAGTACTTGCTTATAAGTTAGATTGCAGACTACAGCAAAATTTAGGCGGGTCAAACTAGACAATATAAAAAAAACGCATCTGTAATTATCAATACACAGTATTACATCATGTAAGCGGAAACGGCTTTATCTAAGAACTTTTACAGAAGACGACATCACTTTGATTTTGAAAATATTAAAATCAAAAAATAATTACAAAAGATATTTTATAAAATTTTAAATTTAAAACCAGATTTTTTTATAGCTTTTCATTGAATTGAATTGTCAGCGCTTCACAAAAATGCTTTCATATAAGGATCATTAATTTTACTTTTGTTGTTTCTTGGAATTACATTTTTAAAATATTCTATTTCGTTGTTAGTAGAATGCTGTATACGTATCAGTAAATTTTTTGCCCTTAAATAATTTTGTTGATAGGGATCGTTAGTTGTTTTTGAATTTATTTAACACCAATTAAAATAAAACGTCAGTTTCTTCCACTGAAAAATATTACGAAAATCGAATTTACTTAGGTTCAATTGTTTTTTAATTGACCTCAAACTGGTAAAAATATCTGGAATTAAGAGATAAGTTGTACAATTATACAATATTATGCGTAGTAATAGATGCAACTGCAAATATTCCTTAAGACGATTTACTGGTACTGCACTGGTTCATTCACAACAGCTTTAACGAACTGATGCTCATGCCTCGAACGTGATCAATGCAGACACGGACCAGGCGGATACCAGCCGTTGTCGTCGTACTTTATTAGTTCCGAACGCCGAACTCCTTCATCCCGACCGTTCATATTGAATTGAATAACTAGGCCTTAACATTCTTTCATTAGGAATTCTCTTAATCCGGAATTATGCGAGAGGCCATTAGTCAATAGGTATGCGCCGGGAAAGTCCCTCTAGCTGGCCGATATTAAATTAAATGAGGACGTCATCAACGGTGAATGTTATAGGATGGTGTATTAGATGAATGGGAATTTAATATTTGGGAAGGGATAGCTATTTAACTTATTATAGTTCTTAAATAAATATTTCACAAATTTTCTAAAATTTTAGAGGAGAAGATTATTATAAAAGTTTTTAGCAATTCTCTGATTGCAACGGAAAATTTTAGTAGAGTTATTGGTATAGATTTCAAAAAAGAACGACCCGAAATAAAGGGCAATCCCACAAAATTTAAATAAATACCTAACATTTCCCAAAACAAAGAAGGGTAACACATGTACAACTCTAAACAATGGTCCAATTAGACAATATCTGAAGCATGAAAATAAAAATGCTTAATTATACAGTTGTAAAGGAAGTAAGCGATGTAAACTATGACTTGCGATTTGCAGCAAGGAAAACACAAACAGTACGATGTCGAGATCTAGATAAAACGAATGTGATAACAAATTATGATACAAGTACATTTATATTTAAATTAATCTCAGCAGTGGCTATGCTTATAGTGTTGTATCTGAGTGATAGTGATTACTTGCTGTTATACGCTTGTTCATTTTTTTGAGATAAAGAAGTTTAGAACGTTTTTAGTTTTTAGAGGTATAATTTGTACCAAATTGATTTCGAGCAGCTATTTTAGGTATGCTATCAGAAAAAGTAATTATGTATTACAAGTTCAACAGCAATTATTTGGAGAATGTATAATCAGATACTAGTCAAAATAGACGATAAAAAAATAATAGTATTTGGAATAAATTATTACTTGTAATATAAGAGAACAATAGAACAACATTTGCGCTGTGTTTAGACAAATTGAACGAAGAAATAGAAGTAAAATGACTTCATTTGACAAAAATCAAGTTCCATCAGGATAATTCTGAATTTTTTTAAGTCAATTGCTAATTAATTTAATATGCAATGGACATACATGCACTTCTCCATTGAATAATAACCTGCAACTGAACCGTGGCATCACGGCCCTCTTTCACCGTACCTTTCCAGGTATATTGTGATCCCCATTAATGCTAGAAGGCGCCCTCTAATGCGTCTCTTTATGAGGCTTACCGTCCTTAATGTAGCTGTGCGCTGTGGGATTCTCTGTGTCCAGTAATAGAAACCTTATCCTTGCCAGGTCAATAGCGATGGTTTTCCTATCTTTACTCAGCAGGTCTTTAGTGAATTAGGTTTCTGTTCTTTTAGGAACTCTTTTGCCTGTCTTTGTCATGATAAGGTTTTCCACCATTCTCTGGACTTGACTGAAAGTTTCCATTCTTTGATTGACTTTCTGATTTGTAATTTGGTGGTGTCGCAGGATGGGCCAGGCCCGACGAATTTCCTTTATAAACCTTGTCTGGCCAGATTGTCGGCCGCCTATATTTTCTTGCATGCCCTTGCGGTTGGGAACCCAGGCCAAAGTTAGTTTGGAAGCCCACCTCGTTTAAGGCATTTACGTAATCCCAATCCAGTTTGGAGTCAACACTTGCTGAACTAATCGCTTTGAGTGTTGCTTGGTTGTCTGAGAAGATCGGGCTCCATACATCTTTCTACTTCTCTAGCGAAATGGCGAATTGTTGCTACCTCAGCTAGGTTGTTTTTCGTATATACCGGCTTCTACACAATTTTTCGTTTTGGAGCCGACTAAATATCTAATGAGGATATTGTTAAAGCTATTAAAAAATTAGAGTCTGAAACTGTAGGAGGTTAGCTAAAATGGCTCCAGAAGATTTTTCTATCATTTTTGTAAAATAGTTACAATTATTCCTAAAAGAAGCTATCCAGAAGTTTTCCGTTCTCAACGAAATAAACAGAAGAAGTTCGTGATACTATTAATAGGCCAATACATTTTGTGCATTCGTTTAAAGGAAACTGGATTTGCAGGTATTCGCAATACCACTGACCAATAATCTTTTCAGACGTAATGCTAATGTGCTCTTTCTTTAATGAACCTTCATAAATGAACAGACATAATTCTCCTAAATTGCTGATTCACAAATTTTGCATCATGGTAATCAGATGCATAGGTAGAGATTTATATATGCAGAAATAGTACAGCAAAGGATTCTACTGTCATTGCTGATCAGGCTGTTTTATTCTTCATTTGAGTTTTAAATGTTATTATTGATGTATGTACCAAATATAGTTCCACAATTATTGAAGGTTGAAACATCCTATAGAACAAATAGGAGAGAGATAGGGCTATCACTTTTAATAAACAAAAATGCAAGCAATCATAGTTGTTAGTCGACACTAAACAGGGAAATTCTGATTCTGAAAAAATATTAGACGTCTCTGTTGTAGGAACTAGCATAGGTAATCAATTCAAAATTGAAAACTGATTATTGATTATTAACGTTATTTCAACTGTCGCAACAATCTATAGATTTCAATAACGTAAATCACTTTAGTAAATTATAATATAATGCAATTAATTGTTAGATATGTATGTCTATGGCCTACCTTTATATACTACTTTAATAAGATTAACGTTCCATTTAGCTTGCATTTCTTGTACAGCCGCATGTACTAATGAATTAACTTTGTTGCACACGTAACAATGCTTGCCTAACCGGACTTATTATTATTATTATTGAGAGTTTCTTATTACTGCAAAGTTAGGGCATAATAGTCGGTGCGTCCAGCTGCACACGTAATCCTTTAACCCGTCATCAGTAGACTTGAACTGCACGAAACAGCGAGATTAGTATTTTGGTCAATTGACGAGTGAGTTGATCGGCTTACAGTTTCTATGTTACGGGGATTACAAGATTCGGCCGGCTAAGCAACCCTTCTTCGCTAAACGGGGGACGTTTTCGGCCGTATCTAATCGAATATAGCCGGTAAGTTGGGCGGGTAAGAACGCTCGAGAAAATCGACGAAGGTGTCCGGTGAAATGTACGATTCTTCTGAAGTGTGCGGTTAGAATAGAGGCATAAAGTTGGAGCGTTGGAGGAGAACGACACACGGTCGACGTCAATTAGTCAATTATCGGTCCTGTTCTCAATCAAGTACCCTGTTAGGATAACGAACGTGTGAAGTTTCAATCTTTATTGAGTTG